>PVIU01013030.1:0-56553 GCA_004026605.1 Ondatra zibethicus | reverse complement strand
TTTTTTTTCCAACCCTTTCCTCTGAGGCGATGCCTGTCTTTGAGGTTTGATATGGGAGGTCCTTCTGTCTATGTGCAGCTTTCATTGGTTAATGAATAAAGAACCTGCCCTGGCCTGTTATTAGGGCAGAACTTAGGTAGGCGGAGAAAATGTAACTGAATTCTGGGAGCAAGAAAGCAGAGTTGGAGAGACACCATGGATCCTCCCCCTGAGACAGACACTGGTTAGAATCTTTTCGGTAAGCTACTGCCATGTGGTGATACACAGATTAATAGAAATGGATTAAATTTAGATGTAAGACTTAGCCAATAAGAAGCTAGAGCTAATGGGCCAAGCAGTGATTTAATTAATACAGTTTCTGTGTGGTTATTTTGGGGCTGTGCTAGCCAGGTGGCCAGGATGAGCACGTGGCTCCTTGTAACAGAAGTTGAGGTGTATATTCTATATGCAGCAGAAGGATGGACTCTGTTTTCATATCCAATCTGTTAGCCTGTGTCTTTTTATAGGTGAGTTGAGTCCATTTATATTAAGGGATATTAATAACCAGTGATTGCTATCTCCTGTTAATTTAGTTTTTGTGGTTGGTGATGTTAATTTGTGTTTTTTCCCCTTCTTTGGGGTTTGCTGCTGTGAAATCATCAGTTGTCTGTGTTTTTGTTGATGTAGCCAACTTCCTTGGGTTGGAGTTTTCCTTCTAGTACTTTGTGTAGGGCTGGGTTTGTGGCTAGGTATTGGCTAAATTTGGTTTTGTCATGGAATATCTTTTTTTGTCCTTCTGTAGTGATTGAAAGTTTTGCTGGGTATAGTAGTCTAGGCTGGCATCCGTGGTCTCTTAATGTTTACATAATGCTTGACCACAACCTTCTGGCTTTCATTGTCTCCAACGAGAAGTCAGGTGTAAATCTGATAGGTATGCCTTTATATGTTACTTGGCCTTTTTCCTCTGCAGCTCTTAATATTCTTTCTCTAGTCTGTATATTTAGTATTTTGATTATTATGTGGCGATGGGACTTTTTTTTTTTGATCTAGTCTATTTGGTGTTCTGTAAGCTTCTTGTATCTTCATGGGAATATCTTTCTTTAGGTTGGGAAAGTTTTCTTCTATGATTTTGTTAAGTATATTTTCTGTGCTTTTGAATTGAACTTCTCCTTCTTCTATACCTATTATTCTTAGGTTTGGTCTTTTCATGGTGTTCTATATTTCCTGGATATTTTGTGTTAAGCTTTTGTTAGATTTAATGTTTTCTTTGCCTGATGAGTCTATTTCCTGTATTGTATGTTCAGCGCTTGAGATTCTCTCTTCCATCTCTTGTATTCTGCTGTTTATGTTTGCATTTGTGGTTCCTGATCGTTTTTTTCATGATTTTGTTTCTATAATTCCCTTGGCTTATGTTTTCTTTATTGCCTCTATTTCAATTTTCAAGTCTTGAATAGTTTTTTTTTAATATGTTTGATTTCTTTTTCTTGGTTTTCTTTAAGGGATTTGCTGATGTCTTCCAATTTTTTGTTGGTCTTTTTCTCCATTTCTTTGAGGGAATTTCTCATTTCCTCCTTAAGAGTCTCAAACATTGTCCTGAAGTTATTTTTTAGGTCTTTTTTTTTTTTTTTTGCTTCATCTGTATTTGGTTGTTCAAGGTTTGCTGTTGTAGGATCTCTAGATTTTTACTGGTGTTGTGTTGGTCTTTGTGGTGTTGCATGTGTTCTTACTTTGTCTACTCATCTTTTCCTCTGATTGGTGTGGTTGGGGCTGTCTGTGACTCTGGTGATTAATCTTCTAGGTGCCAGTGGATCCAAGGCTCAGATAGTTGTTCCTCATGGTACAGTCAGTGCCAGGGTTCTAGTTACCCCATTGGTCACTCGTGTTCCTGGAGATTGCTCAGTGCTCCTGGGGTTTGCCCCACTCCTGTGGAATTTGCTATCTCAGGCCTTTTCTGGTCTAGGTTGCTGGCTCAGACCTGTTTTTGTAAATATCCCTGGTCTGGATCTGTTCCTGTGGAGGTCCCAGACTTGGGTGTGCCTGGACCCGCAGAGGACCTAGCTCAGGTCTACTCCCTCAGAGGTCCCAGACTCAGGCCTGGACCTGCAGAGGTTTCTAATTCCTGCCTACTCCCTCGGAGGTGCCAGACCATTGCAGGACCCACAGAGGTCCTGGCTCAGGCCCAGTTCCTCAGACTCGCAGGGGTACTGGCTCAGATCTACTCCCTCGAAGGTCACAGATTCACACCCAAACCCGCAATGGTCTCTGGCTCAGGCTCTGGCTCTGGCCCACATGCTCAGCCGTTGCGCCCCTGTACCTGTTTCTGTGGAGTTAGCTGTCTTAGGTCTGCTCCAGGCCAGGTTGACTCAGTCCTGCCTCCACAAACGTCCTTGGTCTGGATCCACTCCTGCTCTGTGGAGCTTGTGGTCTCAGGCCCTGGGCTAGGTCGCTGCCTCAGGCCTGTTCCTGCCTGGTCCAGTCCTGCTTCCGTAAATGTCACTGGTCTGGATCCGCTGGAAAAGATAATTTCTAATGTAGACTGGTAGCTGTGACTCTTCTCTGTGTTGTAGTCTTTTTTTTTGTATCTCTCTTTATCATCATCATTTCAAAACCAGGAACCTTTCCTTTAGAGAGGTTGCATCCTAATAGTTTGATAGTAGCGAATGTTGGTACACAGGCATCTGTCCTGTGCCTCTTCTACAGGCTTAGACATAAGAATTAATGGCTCTCTCTTCAACGTCAGTAGGAGATGCTATTATTTCCTGTTTATGGATAAATAACAGTAAATTGGGCTAAAATAATCTTTTTGAAAACAGACAACTTTCCTTTTGGCAGTTTTCAAATTTCCTAATTGTTCTATTGTTCCAGTATACTTACATGGTGTCATAGATTATGAAAACAGATGAAATTTATAGTGCTGATTGCAGACAGTTTATTAGACTTTTTGTCTTCATTCTTTAAATGATAGTTGGTATTTTGCATTAGAACTATATGAAAACATACAATAAAGCTATTATTTTCATTGGACTCCTAAACTGCTCTAAATTCTGTATGATATTTACAATTGGTGCATTGGGAAGTTGTTGATGACAGAGGTTTTCTTAAAAAAGAAGCAGATTTTTAACTTTTGCTAATTATTAGGGTCTGACTAACTCTACCATGCCTTATGCTGTCAAGTGCAGACTACTAGAATGTACCTGTAGTAGGCTTTCGTGAGCTGGTCTAAGCACGTGCTGACATGCCACTGGCGGTTTGTTTATGAACCACACTTTAAACAGATTGAACAAGTCCCAGAGCAGTCATACATACGCCTTTCTGTCTTGTCTCCTCACTGATAAGAGGCGAAAACGGCTACAGAGCTAGTTGCCTACTTGCTTGGGTTCCTGTATAGCAGGAATGGTGCAAATGGAGGTCAGGCAAGTAGGAGGTGACCCCTGACCCCCTCTTAACTCAGCTCTTTCCTCTAGGCTCACACCAATCAGCTGCCAAGCTCCTCTCAACAGACACCCCTAGAGGTGGCCCTGTTCTCGGCTCTCACTCCCAGCACACTCAGCAGACACACACAGAGGTGGCTCTGTTCATGGCTCTCACTCCCAGCACACTCAGCAGACACACACAGAGGTGGCTCTGTTCATGGCTCTCACTCCCAGCACACTCAGCAGACACACACAGAGGTGGCTCCATTCATGGCTCTCATTCCCAGCACACTCAGCAGACACACACAGAGGTGGCTCTGTTCATGGCTCTCACTCCCAGCACACTCAGCAGACACACACACAGGTGGCTCTATTCAGGGCTCTCACTCAGCAGTTTTCTCTTTCTGCATTTTAAGCTTCATCTGCATTTTCTCTTTTCCTTATTTTTGTCAAAAGAACTTGAATAACATAACTCTCATTTCTCTTTAAATATGCTGATTGTGCTGGGAACATGTATGGCTGACATTTTATTATTTTAAATTCAGGTGGCCATGTGAGTTTTTTTTCCAGATGAATTATGTTTTACTTGTATTTAGTATTGAATCTTATGAGTAAAGATTTTTTTTAAAAGGACAATCCTATAGATTTGATGTTTTGCTACACAGCGATGCATTTTCTCAGCTATGAATTTATTACCTGCAAGGTAGTATTCTGGTAGCAGTAAAACTTGCAGTTTGCATACTGTACTGTCATTGGTTTCCAAGTATAAACATTCAGTTCATGGAGCTAGAAATATGGCTCAGTTGTAGAATGCTTGCCTACTATGTGCAAGGCCCTATGGTCAGTTCCTAGCACCAAAAAACAACCATGACACCCTCCCCACAAAATAAAAACACACCAAACTAAACCAGAAACCAATTTGTGTATCATATTGATTTATATGTAATAATTGCTTAGTTGTCAAACATTTTAAATCTCAATGTGGATTTGTCTGTAGTTTTTGGTGAGCTTGAAGGTTTAAAGTGGGCCCCAAATGATTGATTTTTTCTTTAGGGGTCTAATGAAAAGTAAAATGCACATTCTCCTTGTGTTCTGATACCACGTCTTGGACCAGATCCATGGAGCTTATTCTATACAATAGCCACAGACCCCATAGGTTAAGGTCCTGTCACCCTGCCTGCCCTCATATGTCACTTGCAGATCCTAGGACAGCCATTCTATAACAGACAGTAAGAGCTCGGGTGCCCCAGCTATCACCTTGGGCTTGGTAAGTAATTGCAACTGTCCAGTGAGCACAGGACAAGATTCTACTTTTATTTTCTGATTTGTAATTAAGGATACAATCAGAAACATCCACATGGAAAAGTTACAAGTCAAGAGAGGGATATTCCAGTCTTTAGCCCTTCAGTATTGATGATTAGCTTTTGCTGAAGAGTTTTTATAACCTAATCTCCAGCAAACTTTTCTAACCTCCTTAGGGGGTTAGAGGGATGACAGATCTACTCTCTGATCACCTATTTAGTGGTTTTTTTTTCCTTACTGGAGTTTGAACCCAGGACTCTTGCATGCCAGGTAAGCATTCTTCCACTGAACTATGTCTCTAGCACTACCTGTGTAGTCTTTATAGTGACCACACTTCATCCTGGAGCTGTAAGGAGCCCCACTCTTATTCACCTCTTTACTCTGTTCAGGAAGGCTCAAAGAAGCTTGTTATGAGTAACGTGACTCTGAAATAGTGGTAGATTATTTATGTTTTAATAAATAAAGCTTGCCTGAAGATCGGTGCAAAGCAGCCAGACTAGTCAGCCATATAGTCCAGGCAGTGGTGGCACACACCTTTAATCCCAGCAGCCACACTAGTTAACCAGAGAGGCTGGATGGTAGTAGTGCACACCTTTAATACCAGCACTAAAGAGGAATATAAGACTGAAGTAGACAAGTCTCATGCTGAGTCTCAGTCTGAGGATTCCTGGAGGCAGGGTCGCCATTTTGGACTGAGGTAGCGGTAATAGCCAGTGATTGACTGCTTTGCTTCTCTAATCTTCAGGTTGAGCCCCAATATCTGTCTCTGGGTTTTTATTATTTGTGCTACACTCTGACACTCAAAAACTTCCAAAGGTTTTAGGAAATTGTACTGGAAACTGGGAACAAAGAAGAAGTGTGTATGTATGTATATATGTTTTATTATACCACAGTTCCAGTTATACTTTAAAAGAAAATTTTTCTTTTCATTGTGTTTTCCATACTATAATACAATTATTACTTATTGGTAGAAATTGTACGAAGTAATTTTCCCCTTTGAGGAAAGGTTAATTTATTCTTTTTTCCCCTTAGGTTACTGATGAATTATTGGAAAAAATTGCATCGAGAAGTCAGAATATAATTGAAATCAACATTTCTGATTGTCGCAGTATGTCTGACACTGGCGTGTGTGTCTTAGCATTTAAGTGTCCTGGACTTCTTAGGTATACAGCCTACAGGTGTAAACAGCTTTCCGACACCTCCATTATTGCAGTTGCCTCTCACTGTCCTTTACTGCAGAAAGTTCATGTAGGCAACCAGGACAAACTTACTGATGAAGGACTCAAGCAGGTAAATAATGGCATTTATTGAGTGCTTTCACACACTAATTAAAAACCTTTTGCAGCAACAGTTTGAATGGTTGCTGTATTACAAATGATGAGCCGTCTTTTCTGTGCAGTGATGACTGTTTGCTTAGGCAGGTGGTGACGGTCACATGTTTTAATTTTGCTGTGTTTTACACCAAGTGCCTAATGTCTGCAACCAATCATTTTATTAACTCCTTTTAAATCTTAATTTTTCTATTTATTTATTTTTTAAGTTGATCTATACCAGATTTTGCTTTAAGTTACAGTATTTGGATTGGGCAGAATAAGTTTTTAAAAGTTAACTTTTAATTTCCCTTTTATGTTATCAGATGGCATATTTTAAACATGGTTTAAAATACCAGTTTTTTAAAGCATAAATGGAAGTTCAAATTGAAGAGCATAAAATAAGAAAAAAATGATAATTGCATGTATTTTGCTTAATAATTGGAATTAAATAAGCTCAATATTACACTTTTTTTAAGGTTTATTTATTAAGTAGTGTTCTGACTACATGTATGCCTGCAGGCCAGAAGAGAGTACCAGGTCTCATTATAGATGGTTATGAGCCACCATGTGGATGCTGGGAATTGAACTCAGGACCTCTGGAAAGAGCAGTTCGTGCTCTTAACCTCTGAACCATCTCTGCAGCCCTATGCTTTCTTTTTATATGCTTCCTTTTGGAATAGCATTTAACATTTCCTGACAGAGTGGCTTACTCATTCATGAAGCTGAAGTATTATATATGAATGTTTTGAAAGTTGAATGAGGAGAACTTTGGGAAGACTGTCTTGAATGGAGTCTACTGAGTGTGACTACTCTCTGTGTTTATTAAAGATGCTACCAACATGCAAGGAAGGGAGCCTGTGTCATTGCCCAGGCATGCTATGTAGTAATAGTTTTCCTATTTTAATATTTTCTGATTTCATTTCTACCTTGGACAGGTAAAGTATTTTATAGCATTCTTAAAATCAATTAAATTACTCTTTTCTGGAGAAATACACATTTTTATGGATGTAGCATGATTTTATTTCTTATGGGATTTTTTTTCAGCATTTCATAGTTTACAAAGAAACTTTTTAAATGTCAGTGTATTAACAGCTGGGTTCTCTTTGTATATTTAAGTGCCATGTAACAACACAACAGGCTTCACATTAGCAGTCTCACGGGGATGTTCTGAGTAATACTTGTGGAAAAGACTAAAGTCAGAGTTGTGGTGGAAGCAGAGGGAAATTAGCAAGTTTTTTAAGGGACAGAATATGTTGTAACAATCAATCAAATATTAAAAACTTTGCAACTTTGAAACTGATTTTGTAACCTCTATTATGTGAGTCATTTTAAGAGTTTATAACTTATTTTGGTATCTGTTTTAGATTTTTGTGGTTTTTGGATTATGAAGAAGCTTCATACAATGCAGTATTCTGATTGAAGTAGGAAAGTTGTCTATTTCCTCCATAGTTAATTTTGTTCTTGAATAATCACATAGGAATCCCATTGTAGTGTAGAGTACCCTTTTCCCATTCTTACCTGTGCTGTAGCAAGATGTGGCCAAGGCTGGGCTGTTTATATAGGTTGCTCTGACTGACAGACTGGCGTATTAGGTTAGTAGCAAGAGAATGGATTTTATGTATACACAAACAATTAAGGGTTTGTGTGCAATGCACATTTGTTTCCTTTTTTATTCTATATTACTGTGTTAAATGTTGCCCTGAGGCTGGAGAGATGGCTCAGGGGTTAAGAGCACTGGCTGTTCTTCCAGAGGTCCTGAGTTCGATTCCCAGCAACCACATGGTGGCTCACAACCATCTGTAATGAGATCTGGTGCCCTCTTCTGGTGTGCGGGCATACATAGAGGCAGAATGTTGTATACATAATAAATAAATCTTTTTTTTTTTCATTTAAACACTGCCTGGCCCATTAGTTCTAGCCTCTTATTGGCTAACTTTCACATCTTGATTCAACCCATTTCTAATAATCTGTATGTCACCACGAGGTCATGGCTTACTGGGAAAGCTTCAGCATGTCTGACCTGGCAGCTCCACAGCGGCTCTCTGTCTCTTCTTCTTCCCAGCATTCAGTTCTGTCTACTCTGCCTACCTAAGTGCTGCCCTATCAAAAGGCCAAGGAAGTTTTTTTATTCAACCAATGAAAGCAACACATAGACAGAAGAACCTCCTACACCATTTTCCCCTTTTCTGTTTAAACAAAAAGGAAGGCTTTAATTTTAACATAGTAAAATTACATATAACAAAACAGGTATCAAGTAAGAACTACAGTTACCATATTTATATCTTTTATCTTTTATCGTAACTAAGGATACTATAATAATAACTATCCATTCTTCAACTCCATCAAAGACTCTAGAAGGATATAATATTACCTAAGTAAACAGGAGGCAGATTGTAAGCAACTTCCAAAACTCTAGAAATGACAGAGACATTTCACTGCCTGTACAGTCACCCGAAGTTCTCTTGTATCGTTGGGGCATCTATCTTCAGCCTACAGGCCCATAGTATCCAGCAGACATTTCCATGAAGCAGGAAATTTCAAAGACAGTTCAGTCACTTTCTTCTGTATCCTGCAGAATGTCTCGCAGACTCTTTCATAAATCAGGAACCCCAAAGGATCATCTCACTTTTAGGCAAGTTCAGCAGTCTTCTCTCTGCGGGTTCTTTGTGTCCAGTTTATGCAACAGTCCAGGCAAGAGCAGTTTCCTGCCCAAATGGCTAGCCAACTCCATAAGGAGCTTCCTCGATGCCCATCTTCCTTTTGAAGTAGATTGGTGCTGCCAGGAGCAGATGTGTCTCGTTGTCATGAGAAGGCTTAAGTTATTAAAACATTTTAAATGCCATAATCTGTAGTCTTTGAAAGATATGAAGAATACCTATCTGAAATATATCTTTGCACATCTAGAAAATCTAACATGACTATAAACTTGACTATTATCAATGATTATCCATTAACAACCTATATATTTCCTAATTATACATTATTTAATAATATAATTATACATTATGTTTTTTAAATGAACTACACAATCACAATACCTTAATCAAGATCAGAAGTATGCATATAACAAAATTGACCTTAAATTTATATCAATAAAGCAAAATCCATACCAATGCAAATTATTCATATCTATATCATATCCCCGTTTAAATGTAAAAGAACATTTATAAACAGTATTTGGTAATATGGGCATAGTTTTTTTCTCTCCAAACTGCTTCGTGCTGTATGGGGGCACTGGTAATCAGGTCTTTCATGGTGTATCCTGTATGCTAGGTTCATCTCAGTCAACAGTTGGGTGTTTATGACAACCTTTCAGGAGGGTGTGGTCTATTATACCATATTTGTCTAGAAGAAACCCACAGGGTCTCATCCTCTGTGAAAACAAAAGAAGAACCTCTTTTCCAGAGCATCATATCCTTAGACCCAAATTTTGAAGTCAAGATATCTTTATGATATACATGCTGGTTTAGCTTGGCAGCTCATATAATGTACTTAGCTCCTTCACAGTCAAAAAATTTAAAGACAACACAATAATATACATAATCCAGACTCTGAATTTTTCATTTTTACGTGGCTTATTTTTACCCTATTACTTTACTCTGTCTCTTGTAAGACTTTACGTTTTTTAAAGCATTAACTTTATTTTATGACATTCTATACTGTTTTTCTTCTCTCTCCCAAGCCTACATACATTTATTTAACACTCTCACCCATTTAGAGGTCTTTTGTGTCTGAATCTGTCCTATTGCATTGTCTTTAATTCTCTACTGTCTTGAAGAGCTTTTAAAATGCTAAGCAGCTTGGTTGCAGCTGCTCTGAATGTTGGCCTCACCTCGCTCCAATTTCAAAATGGAGGACGTACCATTTATGCTAGCTCTGGGGCCACAAGGTCGGAGCTGCACTCAGTACTTTAACTCTGAGAATGAGCGTGCAGCACATAAACTCTTTTTATCTGAGCTACAACCAAATCTGCCACACAGAGCACTGCACAGCCTGGAAACATCTCTGTGTATGGCTGTAGGAATCTGCCGTGTTCTCCTGCTTGTGCACACCTAGTAGACCTGATCCCACTGCCTGCCCAGGCGGGGAGCGCTGAGCCATTGGCATGGTCTCAGAGTACTTTCTTCCCGATCCAAAAAAAATAAATGTTGCCCTTGACCTACCTAGTGAATTAATTTTATAACCTACTGATATTTGATAATTGGGCTGTGGAATGTATTATAGTTTAGTAAACCAATACTTTTATGATGAGCTATTCTGTAATTATTATCTTGCCTTGAACTCAGTAATTTAGCAGTTAATTGACTCTGTTGATTCACCCCTCACTTCTGACAATAAACTGACAAGTGGTTCAGAAATGCACACATGCTTTTTATTGATCATGTCTTTGAACTATCTTTCCTTCATAAGTGATACAATTTTTACTGGTTTTAGCAAACATGAGATGTATATGCTTTTTGAGTTATTTTTTTCAAGCAATTACTTAAAGCATTTCAATTTAAAGCTCTAACAGATCAAGACTACGATATTTAAAGTATTGAATTTAAATAAAAAAAGCTTGGTAATGCTTTTCAGACTATAGTGATATACTTAAAACTTTTGCTGTTTAAAAAAGTTTTTCCTCTTCGTTTAGTGTGTGCGTGTGCACGTGCCATAGTGTACAAGTAGAGGCTAGAGACATCTTGAGGTAGGTAGTTCTCTCCTTATACTGTGTAGGTTTCAGGGTTCCAACTCAGGTAGTCAAGCTTAGTGGCTGGTGTCTGTACCCATTGGGCCACCTTGCTGCCTCCTCCTCATGTAAATTTGTAGTGTGTGTACATGATGCACAGGTAGAGGGAAGAGGACAACTTGCAGCAGTCAACTCTAGCCATCTCTCCTGGGTTCTAGGGATTGAACTTCAGCAGCCACTAGTCTTGGAGGCAAGCACTTTTATCCGCTGATTTATCTTGCCAACAAGTTGGGCTATTTTGACTGAACATTATCTTCTTTATACAGTATCATTCTTTGAATATTGATAGTTGTATCTCCATAGAAATGATGCCATATAATCTTCCCAATGGGAAATTTCATGAGTATGTTGTATCTCTATCATTGTTGTCTATATAGTCATGAATCTGGAGGAAAAAGCAATTTAATTAAGAGTAATAAGCTATCTTAGTTTTCTTAATATTTTCTCATCTAGCATTTGCTTTCAAGGAAGTGATTGTTAATATTCAAATCATTAAAATAACCTTAAGAAATAATATCCATTGTTACTATTTTATGTGACAGTCATAACCCAGTTTGAATCGTAGAACTCAGATATTTCTGAAAATAAGCCACTGTAGATTTTTTTCCATATTAAATTGTTAAAACTAAAATACTACCTAAAATTAAATCATTACTAAATTTTAGTCTCTGTGTGCTATGAGTTTTTTATTTTTCAAAAAATAAATATTTAGGCTAGAGATACAGCTTAGTGGTAGGATGTTTGCTTAGACTACACAAGGTCCTGGTTTCAGTCTCTAGCACTGCCCAAACAAACAAACAGGGGCTGGAGAGATGGCTCAGAGGTTAAAAGCACTGACTGCTCTTCCAGAGGTCATGAGTTCAATTCCCAGCCACCACATGGTTGCTCCCAGTCATCTGTAATGAGATCTGGTGCCCTCTTGTGGCATGCAAGCATACATGGAAGGAATGTTGTATACATAATAAATAAAATAAAATAAAGAAAACAGTGATTGTTTTCCAAAAAAAAGAAAACCAAACAAACAGAAACAATCAGTAAACCTCAGTCTATGAGCAAAATGTTTGAACAGGCAGCTCTAAAGTTCTGTGGAATTGTTTAAAAGCAGCTGAGGTGCTGGATCTCCTGGGTTCCCACTGGAAACAAAGGGCCACAGCAGGTATGGGGAGATAGATTGTCAAGAGACAACCCATTGGAGTAGATGCTAGTAGCCTAGTCTACAGAGAGATCTCCAAGCCAGTCAGAACTACATCAAAAAGCAAAACAAACCAATGCCTCCAAACAAAAATAAGAAAAAGCCAACTAAGAGTAGAGGAATATAGCATTGTGACTTAAAACAAAAAGCAAAAATAAAACAGCCACCCCCCAACCCAGTTTCTGTTCCAGTTTCTTCCTTGGTTGACAGCAATCATAAAGATAGCAATTGCATTCCCAGTGTGGGGCGCAGGTCCCTGGTCCCAGAGAGAATAGTGCAGATCTTATTTGAAAGTTACTCTGTGTTTGTTTGTGTGCGTGTATCTGATCTATTGGGGAGCTACTTGAAGGAGTGATGCAGGCATTATGTATATATATTACCTACTTTTTTATGATGGAAAAGCAGTAGACATAGATTGAGAATATTTTAAGGTAAATAGAAAAAAAAATCTTGCAGTTGCATTGTACAACATATGAGAAGCTATGTAGTAGTAGCCTTCATGAGGCCTCGGATAAAATGTCTGGGGGAGACATTTTAATTTTTAGTGTCATCTCAGAAATATCAGGACAGTCAGAGCATCATTGTTTACAGGAGAGTTTGGAAAGTCATGTGGATTCATGTCAGAATACATGTTTATGAAAATCTAAGACCATAAATTTTCATCATTGCATGCATCTACATGGTGATACCCCTATCTCATAAACACCCCCATGCCTGCTCCCAATAAGAATAAGAAAGGGGTGACTAAAACTCAAAGAAATAATGAACTGTAGAACTGTGACTTCGTTTGTATAGAAAGTAAAAAGCAGGGCATAGCAAGAAGAATGTTAAGGTAGTAGCCAATCACAGAGCCAAGTTGCAAAGACTAGGCAGAGTGTGCATGTGTGTGTTTGTGTGTGTGCATGTGTATGTGTGTGTGTGTGGGCAGATTGTTTTGCTTTTAAACTTGTTATTTCTGGAAACCTCTTTTGAAATCCTGGCTGCCAAAACAGTAAATCCCAGGGACTGGAGGAGAGTCTAAATCTCCCAAGTCACCAAATTATATTATCCTACCTAATTTATTTGCTTATTTTTATTTCATGTGTGTATGTGTGCCTGAGTGGATATGAATGCATCACTATGTACAAAAGCTTATGGAGACCAGCAGGGGTGTTAGTTCCCAGAACTGGATTTATAGGTATTTATGAGCTTCTTGTCGTGGATGCTCATGTATGAATCTGAGTCCTTCACAGCATTAGCAACTGATCTTAACCACTGAGCCATCTTTCTAGCCCTTCAAATAATTTTGGACTAAAGTCACAAGGCATGCAAGAATAAAAAAATGCAGCACACTGACACAATGGACACAATGGACAGACTCCATCCTTGAGGAAACCTAAGCAGTGAACTTCTGAGATCAACATTTAAATCAGTTTTTTTTTAAAAAGTATACTCAAAGAGCTGAGGAAAATCATTCACAAAGCACTAAAGGAAAATGAAAATTGTGTATAAATAATAAGAAAATGAAGACTACATATCTTTATGTACACATGGAATTTTCTTGTAAATAGACTGTCTTTAAACAAGCTTAAAAATGCTGAATTAAACAAAGTAGTTTTATTGGACCATGATGGAATGAACTGGAAATCAGACAGTTGTAAAATCCTCAAATATTTGGAAATTGAACAATGTACTCATACCCAGTGGCTCATAGGAGAAATCACAAAGGAGTTTAGGAAGTACCTTGGGATGAGTAAAAGTAAAATACTGCATAGCAAGGTGTCCGAGAGTCAGCATGGTCACTTATGTTTCATAGCTTCCAGTAAACAGTGCTAGACCTCACATCATTAGCCTCTGTGTATCTGAAGGTTCATGAGTGAAGAGCAAGCCTACCCGAAGACTAGCAGAAGGAAGAAGATAGTAATAATCAGTCATAAAACCAAGAACAGACTATAGAAAAAGCAAAACCAAAAGAGATTACTTTAAATAAGCCTTCAAATTGACAGATTTTTAAGTTTGTTTAGTAAGGGTGGGAGTAGGGGCAAGGAAAAGACTCAAATTACTAAATCCCAAGTAAAATGGACATTGCTACTGAGTTACATAAAACATAAAAAATGAGTAGCTTCACAATCAAATTAGCCAGAAATGGACAAATACCTAGGAATAAAACTACAAACTGATCCAAGAATTAGAAAGTTTGCAGACTTAAAATAAGTAAGGAGATTGAATTATTGAAGACTCAATCACTGGTAACTTTTAACATTTAAAGGAGAATTAACACTAACCTTTTCTGATTCTTGCAAAAAGCTTGAGGCAGCTTATTCGCAAATATAACTAGCCAGCCATCTAACCAGCCAGCTAGTCAACAAAAGCAACCAAGGATCTCTTTAATGCGTTTTAAACAGTTTTTAGCAAGATCTTAACAGAATTCAGCGGATATATAAATAAGATCCTGTTATGAACAAGTGTGATTAATCCCAGGAATCTAAGCATGGTTCAACATGGGAAATGCATTAACATGAAAAGAAAGAAACGAAGCTGCCTCTGTTTGCAGGTGACATGCTTTTGTTTATAGAAAACATTAAAAAAATTTTTTTAGTGAAGTACCAGGATTAAAAAAGTCAAACAGAACCCAGACACTCTTTACAGTATCATCCAAACTATGTATGTATCTCCTCTCTAACAAATGCTTTTGATCTGGTCTGTAAAATTGGATGTGTTGGACTTTCATTTAGTTGAGAATGTTTTCAAGTGATTCTTGAGGCTTGGCTTTTTTCCCTCCCTCCCTCCCCCTTTCATGTGTTATTTAAAGAAACATTGATTAATTTGTAAATATTTGAAAAGTTCAATGATGTTTCTGTTACTAATTTTTCATTTAATCGTGGTCTCACAACAGTGTATACTTGCTATTTTTTTTTTTTAGTTGCGTTAAGTTGGCTTTTATGATCCAGAATTTAGTCAGTCTTGCTGAATAATTCTTGCGAACTTTCCAAGAATCTATATCCTTGTCTTAATGAATGAGATGGTCTATAATACCCATTTTATCCAGACAATTGATTATGTAGTTGAATTCAGTTCTGCTGTATCCTTACTGTTTTTGTTTGTTTTGTCTTGTCTGGTAGATCTGCTAATTTGGGACAGGAGGATATCCATAACCACCATAATAGATTTGTTTGTTTTTCTTGTAGCTAGCTTTTGCTTCACACATTCTCACTTTTTATGATTACTTGCATACTCTGTCATTGATTATTACGCCATCTTGGTGTATTTTGTCCCCTTTGTCATTATTTGTTTCCTAGTTAACTTCTTTTTTTTTTTAATTTTTATTTTTTATTTATTTTTTTGGTTCTTTTGAGACAGGGTTTCTCTGTGTAGATTTGGAGCCTGTCTTGGAACTAGATCTTGTAGACCAGACTGGCCTCGAACTCACAGAGATCCGCCTGCCTCTGTCTCCTTCCAAGTGCTGGGATTAAAGGCACGCACCACCACCAGCCGGCTCTGGTTAATTTCTTAAACTGAAGTTTGTCTTGTCTTAAATTAGTATAGCTATTCCAAGCTTTTTTAAGTTAATAATTGTGATATCTTTTTTCCTATGTTTCTGAATCATTTCTTTGAATTACTTTCTGTTTGTCTCAACTTAAAACCCTCAATATACAGTTTCATCTACTCAGGTCCTTTTAAAATTAATTGAAAATTTAATAAAATATGCTTGTTTAATATGCTTCTAAGTTTTCTGAATGTACTATGCACATCTTAATAAATTTATTTGTTAACTTGTTTATGTGTGTGCATAGTAGCCTATGTTTTCCATTAAAGCACTCAGTATGTTAGACATAATTAAAAAAAAAATCCTGGTCTAATAATTTAGCATTCCAGATCTGTCAGATTCTGGTTCTAATGATTTTTAATTCTCTTTTCCCTTTCTAGGTATTCATCTGTACTTTTTAATATACTTTGTTAATATTCTATTTTGACAAATGGTACTTCTGTAAGTGAGCCTTCAGTAGAGTGTGGGAAGGATTGTGTATGGTAGAGGGAGTCTTCGATAGTCCTGTGATGAGGGCTTTTAACCTTTTGGTGAGTGTGCACCTGCAGTGTTAAAATAAAATCCCCTGGTGCTTCTATTTTTTTCTTCTGCCTTAGGTGGGATAGGATGAGCACAGCTGACTGGAGTTAGGTATGTCCCAAGGAAGGGGACTTCTCAGGGGATTTGGCTCTGACAGAACTCCAGCATGTGAGGCTCAGGTAAAGGGTTTGTCCTGTGGACAGTCTCTGTTAAGGAAGGAACGTTGCCAGGCATGTGGAACACAGCTCTAATCCCAGCACTTGGATCTCTGAGACTGCTAGGCCAGCCAGGGTTACATGGTGGGACCTTGTCTTAAAATAAAATGAAACAAGACAACCTGGAATTTTCTGGTGTAATCAGAATACTTTCTTCCACGGCCGGAATCATGAAATGATTTTTCTCTGATACATCTGGGAACTTCAGTGAGGCTTGTACAGGTATGTGTGTGTGGTGGGACAGGAGGTCTCGGTTCTGGTAAAGTGTGATCCTCTGTAGCAGTTTGCTCTGTGTTCTTGTTTCTTTGATGGGTGGGAAGAATGCTGACTCTTGAGTTGCTTGACTTTTTATGCCGTTAGGATATAGGAGACTAGAAAACAGAAATTGTTTCATTAATGGATGTAGTGATTCCAGGGTGATCAACTTATTTCTCATATGCTCTGTTTTCTGCTCATTCTGGTGCATCTGTGGAAAGTTCACAGTGTTTCCCAGATCTTTCTACTTGATGGTCTAGATGAAGCCTTGTTTACTGGTTATGCTGGCTAGCTTTATATCAGTTTGACACAAACTATAGTCATTTGAGAGGAGGGAACCTCAGTTGAGAAAATGCCTCCAGATGTAAGCAGATAATCCTGTAAAACATGTTCTTAATTAATGTTCATTGTAGATGGGGACACCCTTGCCTGTGGTCCTGAATTCGATAAGAAAATAGGCTGAGCAAGCCATGAGGAACAAGCTAGTAAGCAACACTCCACCATGGCCTCTGCATCAGCTCCTTCCTCAACATTCCTGCCCTGAATTCCTGTCCTGACTTCCTTTGATGATGGACAGTGATGTGGAAGTGTAAGCCAATAAACTTTCCTCCTCAAGTTGCCTTGGTCGTGGTGTTTCTTTACAGCAAGAACAGTGACTCAGACAGGGATATATCTTATTTTTAAGGCACGACCTGTTTTTGTGTGTGTCTCAACTGATTGGCAGGGATCTAATGGAAATCTCTCCACTTTGGGGTCATAGCATCATCGTCTTTAGTATCTTCTTCTTTGATAGAGAACCCGTGTTTAGAAGACTTGTGTGCCATTTCTGTGGGTGTGGGGGAGACTCGGGAAAGCTTACAGAGAGCTTTACTGTGGGCATGGCCCTGAGAGATTTGAAGGACGTCAGTAAAGTTTACTAACTTGACAGTGCCCAAGTCTAGAACTTGGGTCATTTATGGATAAAATAATGATAATCAGTTCAGTCAGGATTCTTCTACTTTGTGGGGGATGTTGTCTAAAATAGTGACCATAAATGACATGCCATTAACTGGTGTTTACTCCTTTTGTAGTGAGTCATACTAGCTTGCTTCCTGAGATGCTCTTCTCTAATAACTAGCTTGAACTAACAGAATGAGTTGGTTTTTTTCCTTGGTATGATGTCATTCCCTTGTGGTAAAACCATCAGAATCACTTGTAAATGTTATTATTCTATGCAATCAACTTAAATATCTTGTCTTAGCCCGAAGTCTCATCACCGAAGCCCTAGTCATTCCTTGTATGTAAACCGTTTTACTTGTTAGTCTTCTTTCTGATGCACTAATTGCTGAGGTCACAGGGAGGTCTGTCCTATTTTGCCCAGAATCAAATAGATTGAGAATAAAACAAATAAACAGTGCTGGAATAAAATATATCATATTTATTTCTCAGAAACTTTAAGTAGAGGATATTGTTTCTCCTGGAGCTAAATGAGCTTGTTAACACGACTGGCATTTGGCTCTCTGACGTAGTCATAGCTGGATAAAACAGACCAGCCGCGGTGTCCCGGTCAGAGCAGTCAAGAGTGATGTAGTCATAGCTGGATAAAACAGACCAGCCGCGGTGTCCCGGTCAGAGCAGTCAAGAGTGACGTAGTCATAGCTGGATAAAACAGACCAGCCGCGGTGTCCCGGTCAGAGCAGTCAAGAGTGACGTAGTCATAGCTGGATAAAACAGACCAGCCGAGGTGTCCCGGTCAGAGCAGTCAAGAGTGCTTGCTTCTTGGGAGCAGTTTGTTCGTAAGTGAAAGAGTGTAGAGATGAGATGAGCATTTCTCCTTTATTAATTATAGAGGGATCAGTGTACCCTCTAGGAGTGTAGCCATTTTTACTTCCTCTGGAAGGAGGAAACCTTTTTTCTACCTTGCTTATCTCCTTCTCCATTTCAGCTAGACAGCTGCTTCCTTTTTCCAGAATTTAGCCTCTTACACAGCTTTCTCTGACTCTTATCCTTTCATCTTGTGACAGAATTTCAGTTGTGCTTTTTGTTAAATGAGCGTTGTTATTCACACTTTATAATGATGTACTACTTTCTTCTCTACATTATTTTGCTTTGATTGGATTTAGTGTCTTTCTTCCTTCTTCAGTTAGTTTTATATTCAGCACAAAGATTTCTTTGCATTAGTGCATCTATGTTTTGCAGCTGAACGGAATCGCTCTCTTAAACTTAGCTAGGGCACCCTGGAGACTGTAACCTGGGCTTCCTGTGTACTGTTGCAGCGGTGCCATCTTAATATATCTTGAGTGTAATCCGTTAGTTCTTTTCATCTTGACATTGGGTTTGATTTCCTGTTACCTACTTATTATGTCTTCTCTTTTTGATACAGTGTTATGTTTTGTAGAGCACCTTTATTTATTTATATTTATTTATTTATTTATTTTTTGAGAGAAGGTTTCTATGTGTAGCCCTGGCCGTCCTAGAATGAGCTCTGTCAACTAGGCTGGCCTCAAGCTCACAAAGATCCACCTGCCTCTGCCTCCTGAGTGCTGGGGTTAAAGGTGCGTGCCATCACTATCAAGTTTAGGGTACCTTTTAAAATACCATCCTTATTAAAAATACATGGGAGATAATTTTTTGAGAACTTAAGTGTCTGGAAACAAACAAAACGCCCCCCCCCCCAAACCTCTAGTTCTACTTTCAGGCTTAATTCAAGTTTTGGGTGCATTTCTGCTCTAGAAATTCAGTCATTCAAGATTTGATGATATTTCTCTGTGGCTTTATTTTAACATTATTAAGTTTGAGGCATTCTTAATTCATTCCTTTGTGTGAATCTAAATTTTGTTTGAAGCCTAGAGAATCTTCTTCATAGCTAGAATTGTGAAATTGCATGACGATTTGTGTGCTGATATGTCTGTTTTGCTCATCTGTGCTAGACATGTGGATGAACCTTTTCAGTTTGGAACATTTAATAGATTTTTAAAAGTTCCTCCAATTCTATAAGTATGAACTTCCATGTAATCTCAGATTTATCAGAAATCTTTCTCTGCTCTTAGTGCCAGAAGTCAAACTCTGTGCTCTATTCCCAAATACTCAGAGCCCTGATATTTTCTCTTGCCCAGGAAAGCAGTCTCCTGCCATTGTGGACCAGGACCAAGGGCCATGTCGAAAGTAATGGAGATGTCTGAGGGTTAAGTGGTGCTTAGCAGACTTTGAATAGTCCTGTTTTTATCTCTGTCAGACACATGTGAACCTGTTCAGACTTGTAATACTGGTTTGGATTCAGCTTTCTTAGTGTAAGTCCTAGAAATGTACTTGCCTCTTTTGATGAATTAAATGGGATTTGGTAGTTGATATTAATAAGCATGATGAATAGTAATGGTAATGAAAGTATTTCTAAGTATTTGCAATCACAATAATGTCTCATATTATGTCCAAATTATATTATGTCCAAAATCACCAGTTTAGCTATGGCACTGCAGTGGTGCTGTAGTTACCTTACCATGGTGTTTTGCTTATAATGTGAGGGAAAGGGTAAAGCTTAGGTAGACGATGGTATGAAAATGAATTCATGTTCTTGTTTTCTACTCTTGTGGTAACCTTCAGTTCTATGCATTGACATAGTTTGGAGATCTGGAGTTAACTATGACATGGAATTATATAGATCAACAATCATGGCTTCTTGCACTTGTTCATTACAAAGAAGTCTTTTTTGTCAGGTATGGTTGAGCGGAAGAGTGCTTGTGTAGTACACACAGCCCCTGGGTTAAATCTTCTGCACTGAAAGAAAAGAAATAAAAGTCTTAAAGAGAGCTTTGCATGTACAACTTTGATCAGTATTTTCATTCATTCAAAAATACTCAGCACAAGTAAGGATAGGGACTGAAATCACATATCTCCACAGACTCAGAAGATCATTGGGCTATTTAGCTTGCCTTCATGATGAAAGTCCTGGGGAATTAGGAATAGTAGGAATATACCATAAAACAGTAAGGGCTGTCTCCAGCAAATAGCTGACATTATACTAAATGGAGAAAACTATTTTTTTCTAATATATGTAATGAGAAGGATTTCTACTTTTGCCATTCTTTTGGGTAGCGTTGAAGTTTTAACCAGAGCAGCAAGACATAAACTTATATGTTTATAAAGGATAAAAGGATAAAATAAAGGATAAAAATAGAGAAAGAAGTCAAATTTTCTTAATTCATAGACAGCATGATTCTATACTTAAAGGACCCTACATACTCTACTAGATCTAGTACACATTTTCAGCCAAGTTGCAAGATACAAAATCTACATGTAAAAGTTAGTGTCTTTCTTATATACTGAAAGCAAACTCTTCCAGAAAGAAATTAGGGAAAATATTCTCTAAAAGTATCCAGGAATAAACCTAACCAAAGGAGTGAAAGACTTCTACATTGAAAACTTGAAGGCACTGAAAAAAGAATCCAAAGAAGATACCAGAAAATGGCAAGATCATCCATGCTTCTAGATTAGCAATATTAATGTTATGAAATGGTTGTATTATCAAAATTAATATACAGTCAGCATCAAAATTCCAATGACATTCTTTACTGAACTAGAAAACAGTCCAGAAGTTTATATCCATCGTAGAAATCCAAGAATAGCCGAAGAATTCCTAAGGAGATAGAACACAGCTGAAGGTATTCTAATACCCGACTCAGAAGTCTACCACCCACCTATAGTGTCAAGACCAAAACATACTTTCAGAAAAATAAGGTATGTAAACCAGTGGGACAGAACAGAGGACCCTGAGATAAACCCACACAACTCTGACCATGTAATACTTGACCAAAGTGTCAGCACATGCAGCAGATAAAAAAACCAAAGTATTCAACAGACGTCTTTCACACTGTAAAAACAAAAACAAAAACAAAAAAATTCCAAGTGGATCAAAGACCTTAATGGTAAAGCCTGAAAGCAAAAACAAAAACACAAACACAAAGCAGGAAATACACTTAAAAGTGGAATGTAGACAAGAACTTCCTGAATAGGAAATAACCCCAAAAATTATCAAGTGAGATTTTACAAAATTAAGAGCATCAGCAAAATGTATAGCCATCTTGCAAAAGAGGATAAAATCCTTGCCAGCTGTACTTCAGACAAGAACCAATATCTAGAATTTATGAAGTACAAAAATTAAATATTCCCTCTAAAATGAAAGGAAATGAGCTAATGAAAAAGACAATTCTCAGAAGAAACAAAAATAGCCAATAAATATTTACAGAACTGTTTAGTATCCTTAGCCATCAGGGAAATGCAAATTAAAATAACTTTGAGATTCCATCTCATCCCAGTCAGAAGCCATGACAGTAAGTCATGGTGAGGGTGTGGGGAGAGAGGAGCCTTGCTCACAGCTGATGGGCATGTAAACTGGTGTAGCCTTTATGGAAGTCAGTGTGTAGGGTCTTCAGAGAATACAAACAGGTCTACCCTACGACCTGGCCACACCACTTCTGAGCATATGTGTTCACAGGACTCTGCATCCTAGCACAGAGGTACTTGTGCAGTCATGGTTCCTGCTGCTTTATTCAGTATGGCAAGGACGGGAAGGCAGCTTAGTTGCCCGTTAGTAGATGACTGGATAATAAAAATACGAAACACAGTGGAAATTTGCATAGCTGTAAAGACATGTGAAACTGTTAAATTTGCAGGAATAATACATGGATCTATAGATTTTTTTAAAGCAGAATGACCCAGATATAGACAGAGACTGCATGTTCTGTTTCATATAGGAATTTCAGTTTTTAACACACACACACAGAGACAGAGACAGAGAGACAGACAGACTGGGGAGAGGAGTATGGGCAAAACTTGAGAAATTAGGAGATCAAGAGAACAATTTTTCTGAGGAAGGAGCAGACAAGGGTATCCATGTGACATGAAAACAGAAAGGAGACTGGGAAGATGAAGGAGTAGGGTATAGGGGGAGGGGATGAAGGAAAGGGAGGTGTTGGGGCAGCAGAATCAGCCATAACAAATTTTGCTTGAAATACCATAATAAAACAGTACTCGGTGTGCTAATTTAAAGAGCAAGTAATGAAAGTCAGAGGGGTAAGCCTTTATGCTGTCATTAATCAAAGCTGATTGCATGCGTGTTGGTATGTCTTTCAGTCTCTTTGTATATGTGCATGTTCATTTAAACACATTATACTATAAAAGTGTGTATACATTTTCATATTTTTAGAGACAGAGTTTCTCTGTGTAACAGCCCTGGCTGTCCTGGAACTAGCTCTGTAGACCAGGCTGGCCTTGAACTCACAGAGATCTGCTTGTCCCTGCTTCCCGAGATTTTAATGGCCATATAATACTGATTTTTATGACTATACTGTAATTTGTTTATTTAGGTTTTCCCCCCATCTACACACTCTATTAAGACTTAATAGAAGTAAAAGTGTAAGCTTAAACTGTTTGGTGTACTATGAGGTAGATGAAACAGGACTGTTAAAAGGTAGATGCTTTTATAAAATACTGCTTTAAGTTTATGTTATTTTAAAAATAACTTATAAATCATTTTTTAGCTTTGGGATAGCTACTTTAGAATGCTGCTCACTAGAAATATGCTGCCTTTGTCATTTTCTGAGCATTGAGTCAAATGTATTTGTTTACAGCTGGGCTCAAAATGCAGAGAACTCAAAGACATTCACTTTGGCCAGTGTTACAAGATCTCAGATGAAGGCATGATTGTCATAGCTAAGGGCTGCCTGAAGTTACAAAGAATATACATGCAGGAAAACAAATTGGTAAGTACTTGGTTTCACGCACACTGTTCCGTTTGTTGCCCTTTGAATTCCTTGGATTTTGTTTACAAATTGTCTTCTGGTTATCTATTGGCAAATCCTACTTATTGAAAAGCAGAAATCTCTTCCAGACCTTTTTACCGTGTGCTAGTCTAAGCGGATAGATGCTTGTGTGTGGTGCTGGGTTGTTAAGTATTATTCACTAACGTGCTTATTGTGTCTTTAAAGAATTCCAACAGTGAATTAACTTAGGTCAGCTGGAATAGATAAAACTTGTTAGTAAAACCTGTCCATTATTGGAGTTTCTCTGGTCCCTTTGGGAATTATAACAATTCTAGATTAAGGATATTTTAATGCTCAGGAATGTATACATTTATAAATAAAACTTTTTACTTAGAATGGTGAAAAGATAGGACCTAGTAAATTTGGGTAGATAATTTTGATAATTCCATAAGTTTTATATTTTAGCACATACATACGTGTCTCACATGTATTAATGCTCTACTCAGTTTTCTTTTATTGACATGTAATTACATAAGATTCTTTGTTTTTATTATATCCATAAATGTTGCACGAACAATAAAAACCCAGAGACAGATATTGGGGTTCAACCTGAAGATCAGAAAAGCAAAGCAGCCAACCTCTAGAGACCTTTTCCCTCTACCAAGTCTTCAGACAGAATGGGCAATCCTGTCTCCATGAATCCTCAAACTCCACTTTGCTCTGAGCTTCTGTCTCTTCCCCTTTATATCCCTCTCTCTGCCCAGCCATATTGCTCCTGTTTCCACCTCCCTAGTACTGGGATTAAAGGCAAGTTATCCTAACTACTGGGATCACTTTTATGTGAGCGCTCTTTCTCTTTTAGACAGATGCAATTTTGTGTGGCCCAGGGTGGCCTTAAACTCACAGAAATCCATCTGTCTTTATCTCCTGAGTCCTGGGATTAAACATATGTGCCATCACTCTCTGGCCTGTGTGGCTGACTATTATGGCTGCTTTCCCCTCTGGTCTTTAGGCAAGCTTTATTTATTAAGACACCAATAATATACCACTATACATAAAGCTATGCAGTCGTCACCAATATCTAATTATATAACATTTCTTTATTAGATCAAACTCTGATCATTAGCCATCCATCTCTCTCCATTTTCCCTTTCTCTAGCACCTGGTAACTGCGAATTTATTTCCTGTTTTTATAAATTAGCCTATTTTATATGATTTATACAAGTGGAATTACATAGTATGTGATCTTTTGTGTCCTTTTCTAGGTTCATCCATGATGTACCTTGTATTCGAATTTCAGTCATAATTATGGCTGAATGAAACGCAAAGCCATTTAGTTTTAACTGATAGGAACATCATATCAATTACCAGAAACTATTATCACTTGGGAGGAGCTAGTGGGAGTTTCCAGTGTTGAAAATAATGTATTTATAAAAAAGACTTACTTTTAAACTTATGTCTTAAAATGTAGACATTTTTGCTGTCCTTTTGGTTTTTAAAATTTTAAAATTTAAAAAAACTTTGAGATTATAATGTAATTGTAACATTTTCCTCTTGCCTTTCTTCTCCATTCAAACCCTCCTATATACCCCTCCCTACGCTCCTTCAAATTCATGACCTCTTTCTCTAATTGTTATTGCATACATAGGTATTCCTAAAATGACTCGTTCAGTTTGTATAGTCATTTGTGTTTTCAGAGCTGACCTCTTGGTATTGAATACCCAGTCAGTGTGCTCTTCCCTGGGGAAGACCACTTCTCCCACTCCAGCTATCCTCAGTTGTTTGTAGTTCTTTTTGTATGGTTGAGGACTCATGGTTTTCCCCATCCAGTTTGGCAAGTCTTTTGGTGTCATCATTGTTCAGCGCATGCTTGGGTGGTCACTTTGGTGAGACTATATGTGTAGCTTATGATGTTACTAGGAGACACTCTTGCTCAGCAAACTCCCTGCCTCTGGCTCTTACAGTCTTCCTGCCTCCTATTCTGCAGTGTTCCCTGAGCATTAGGTGAGGGAATGCTTTGTAGATCTATCTGTTGGGACCGGGGTTCACAATAGCCTTTTGATTCATTGTGGTTTTCTATAGTGGTCTATGTTTGTTGCAAAGAGAAGTTTCCTTGTGGTGAAGACCGCTTATCTGTGGGTATAAAGACAAATGTTTATGGATTGTTGTTAGGGATTTTGCTAGCTTAGTAAATTAATGGTTGCAGATTCTCCTCCAGTAGCCATGATTTCAGTTGTACTGAATAATTAGGTAGGTTTCCAGTACCAGACAGGGTTGGTCTTCCTTTTACTGACCAGGTTTTAAATCCAATATGAGATCTGGTGGTTACCACTAAGGTATGCTTGTCACTACTGCATAGGGTTATCATGCCATGCTAGTCATTGATGTGGTTCATAGGTGTCATAAGTGGGTAGGACTGTTGGTTGTCTTCTTCCTTTGGAAGCTTTCTTGGTGCTTTGTGGCACTATGAATGCTAGTCTTCAAAGGCGACCCATTCTTTGTGAATGTAATAAAATGCCTTACATGTACAAACGAGTTGTGGAAGGAGTTTTCAGGCATCACCTGTCCATTGAGGTGACACTATTTAAAAACTACTTGTAATGGAAAAATTAAAAATGCTGCAGGATTCCCAGCGGCAGTAGGCCTCAGAAATGCTGTAGGTCCCCAAGTGGTGGTAGTGGGCCATGTGGCGGCAGGCAGTTGGCCCTGACAGCAGCCAGTCCCAGGCAGAGACGGCTGCCAGTCCCTGAGCGGTGGCTGGTCCCAGGCAGGGAGACACGTGGTGGGCGGGCAAGAGACAGAGACATGGATAGGCACGCCATGCAGAGTAAAGTTGGATATTTATTCAGGGGGTTATGGAAGGAGAAGGGTGAAGGGGAGAAGAGCAGAAAGAGAGAGAGAGAGGGGAGAGAGAGAGAAGCGGGGAAAGGGGAAGGGTGGAGAGAGAGAAGCAGAAGCTGCCTCTCTGAGAGGAAGATGGAAAAGAGAGAGAGCTCAGGCTGGAAGCTGAAGATCAGCCTGCCTCAGCGGATGGGGGAGGAAGTGGGTGTGGCTTGTCTCTTAAAGAGACAGAACAATCATTACACTACTTAAAAATTGAAGCACTATGGCTTAAATTAAGTGCTTTTATTACCTCAAAATATGCTTTTACCTTGAAAATACACAATAAAAAACACCTCATATTTCCTTTTAAAGTTGATATGAATATAATCACTTGAGAATGTTATGAACTTATGGAGAGTTAGGTTTTCTGGGTTAGATAGACTGACATTTTGTTTCTCAGTTGTGTTGTGACCCTACAGAAATTATTGACAATCATTAAGCTTCATTTGCTAATGATGTTATATTGATATTTGTCTTTCAGGTTATAGTTGAAGATTAAATTCATAATAAATACTCACAAATTGCTTAGTGCAAATTCTGACCCATAAGATACACTAGGAGCCTAAGGTAATTCATATTTGTCATAGCCTAATTTATTAAGCTTTCATTTTCATGGTATACAACATAAATTAAAGGTTACTAATCCTATGTTAAACATTTTATAGTCTTTAGTAGGAATGTTTGTTGCCTTGACTGACACTTGTTTTCCTGTTACGAAAGCACAGAGCAGTGCTTCTATTGTCACCTCAGGATTTATCTAATGGCCTTCCAAAGGGGACTCTATTCATGCTGGGAGGTTATGCTTTATCTTCTTACTTTTGTGTCCATGTTGTTTTGCATTGGTAGTGTGCCATAACCTAAATCCGAAGGATGTAAGATCTGGATTTGGTTTTTATTTCATGTGCTGTGATAAACCTTAAAGAGAAGCCAACATAATTTTCACTAAGGTTCTTAGAAGAAAGTTCAGAACTCATTGAGTGCTGCTGGATGATTGAATCACAGATAACTAACTTTCCATAGGACTTAAGCATATTTGTGTAATAAACTGAAATGTGTAAGTAGTTAGCTGTTTTGTTTTGACAAGTACTATTGCTCATTTGCCAATTACATTAACTACTAATAGATGTACTTAAGAAAGAACGCTGTGCCAGAAAGGATGCTATAGAGTTTGACTGGTGCTTTGATCAGCCTTCGAATGAACTCTTACTTTGATCTCTCAATAAGTTGAATCTTCTCCAAGACTATTGGGGCTCCTGTGCAGTTGGGAATCACTGCAGTTGATTGTACACATTTTTCATGTTAAGCTTTGGCCTTTAGATGGCAGCATTGTCTCGGTATCTGTTTCACCGACAGAGCTTTTCCATCCTTGATGCAACTACAAAGATGCTGCTGTGAGGCTTCATTTAAAATTTTTGTCTTTCAGTTGGTATTAGTGGGGATAGTTCTCTTTGTGTCATGTGATACTAACTGCATGAAGAATGCTACAAGTTGAAATTGTCTTTGTATGTGAAGCAGAAGGAGATGTGAATGTTCTTATATTTGAGAAGGAAATGAGAGGACGCAAAATACAAGAGTAGGAAATCTGCCCACCACACACAAATTGTCAATACTATGTTAAAGTTTCTGTTCCTTTTTGAAGAAATAAAGCAGGGCAGCTTAAATACCTGCCATCTTGCATTGTTGTTCTCCCATTTTCTTTTTCTAAAGGGAGCCATAATAATGACCTTTAAAAAGTATTTTAACGCCCACGTGAATAACATGGTGTTTAATTGTCTTCACATGTAATTTATATCTCTTGTCATGTGGTTAAGTATCTGATCTCATAATATATGTTCAGCCTTTTCTTGGTATTTAATTTAATTGTTGAGGTCTAGCCACAAAGACTATGTAATCATTTTTCTAACTGCTACTTATCTGTTATATTCTCTTGCTTATCTGTTCTTAATTGAAGTCACTTATATCGTGCCTGGCATTTTTGTTGTTATAGACAATATTGCAGCAAAATCTCTGTGTGAGTCTGCTGTCCTTATTGAAAGCATTTCTGCATGTATAGTCAAAGACAAGTTCAGTTTCAATTTCTTTTTACTAAATGCTAGGTCACTTTCATTAAGTAAAGTGATTTAGATGTGCTTCCTGCTAATGGCTTGTCCTTTCCTTTGAGGGCAGGGAGTGTCTACTCACCTTCTGTCTTTTCCTTTCCAAGTGGAGACATAAAACAGATTCAGTCAATAATGCTTTAGTGATATATGGGTTACTGCTGAATTGAACATGCTATTCAAATATATTTCTTTAAATACTTTGGGAATGTGCTTTTAAAAGAAGATACATTTGAACAAATAAATAATAGCTGTATAGTTTAAAGATGCAGAATCAACAGTTTTTGGAATTCTTTTAAAGAAACAAATAAGTAAATTTCTTTTAATTTAGTTACCATACCAATGATGTAATTTTTGTGGGCTTTTTTTATCCAGTGAAGTTGGGGAGTATTTGGAGGGCAACACATGTAGTTCTTCTAATCAAATAGACTGAAGAATTCTTGTCAGAATGCTGACTTGTATGTTCTGTTAATTAATTGGCTTTATTTTGTCGAAATAGTATTTGAAAGATGAATATAATTGAAAGTAGAAATTAGTTAACAGGGTATCAGTTCACCTTGGCATTCTTTACTAGGTTTTGTCATTCTCTTTTCAATTTATTGATATCTGAGTGTGTCTTTGATATAACAAATGCATTTAGTCTTATCATTTTAAATGCATAGAAAAACAAGAATGAATGTGTCTATATTTCTACCTATCCTGTATGCCAGTGTTGTATGGAGGACAGGCAGTGACTTGAATAATGTCTAAATAACTTCTTTTGGTAGTGCATTAATATTTTTACCCCGCAGATTTACTTGCCTTTATTTGTTTAATAATATTAAAATTATTTGATAAACTCAAGGACCTCATCAGCTGATGATGGAAATGTCCAGATATTAGCAGAACCTCAGAGGAAGTTAACTTAGTGTTAGGATACAGACAACCCAGTGTGGAAAGTATACAGTGGATTATGCTCAAAGTAGGACACTATGAATACTATTTTTATATTCTTTTTCTAAAATAACTTTGGTGTCAAATTTTTGATTACTCCCTTGAGTTTAAAATTTCCAATTATAAGTAGATATATCTTAGTTGTTGGCGGTCTCTACTTGTATCTCTTATTTGTTTGATGAATAATTCAAAAATTTTTATGCTCTTAAGAATTTTTTATTTCTTTCTTTCTTAGGATTGCATATTTTAAGAAATTAAAAAGATGTGAGCAAGTACAATCATTTCTGAGATACAAGAGCAAAAGTGCTGTTTGGGCTTTGCATTCGATGCTGGTGCCAGGAGATAGTGTGTTAAGATAAAGAATCACATCATTAGGCTTGGCAAATAGAAATTTAGAAGGCTGAGTGCCAGAGGGATGCTGGGAGTACATTAAGCTTGTCATTTATGAGCACTTGTTTCCCCCAACTACTGTCTAGCTTGCCAATCAGCAAACGAGAGGTATTATTTGGATCTAGGTGGAAGTTGGCTAATGTTTCCTTTATTCACAGTAGTGAGGTGCTAAGGTTTGAGGTTATCTGAGGTTTAACTTCATTTCTTATTTTAGTGGTTAGGCTTAGACAGAAGAACTGGAGAATTAGCTTTTCGCCTTTTTATTTTTCCCTTCTTTCCCCTTTTCTTTCCTTAAAATTTACCTCTCTAAATGTAGTTTACAAACTGTTTTAATCTGGTTTATAGATTCATAATTTACAACTTTTCCTTTATTTTATTATTATTATTTAAAAGATGCATAACTGTGAACACTCGGGCTTTAGACATACCTGGTCTTCTGCCAGAATCTGTACAAGTTATGTCCTTGTGTAAACCTGTGTGGTTGGTGCTGTCGCTGTGGGTGCTGCGGATTTACCTACTTATGTTATAAAGGTTGTCTACATTGCTCTTTTTTGAAATCTTTGCTTTTTAAAATAAAAATTGTTATTGTGATTTTTTACAAATACAGTCATCATACATTTAGGTTTAGGCAACTATTCAAAAAATACTTGCCCAGTCTCTATTCTATATAGTTATTGAACTTCTATATAGTTAGAATAGCCATTCTGAAGTCATGGAAGTCAGACATAATTCTGAAGTCTAAGTTTAACTGAGCTTTGTAAATTTCCTATCAATTTCATGTTTATGGACTTATCTACCACAAGCAAGGAAAAAAGACCACAACAGAGTTGAAACTAAAAAACAATTAGCTTCATATATTCTTTTATGACTCCTTTTTTCTGCATTCCGTCCATCATCACCCAATAGTACCCTTTTTTATTTTTCTCATATGTTCTACCCATAATTACAGCTGTTTACATATATGCATGTTTTTATTATAGCTAAGATCTGCATATGTAAGAGAGCATGGGATCTTTTTTTTCTGAGATCAGGTGACTTCATTTAATATTATATAAGGCCATCTACAAATTTACTGGTTTTCCTTTTCCTTTAGAGTTGAATAATAATCCCCTTTTATGTATGTGCCAGATTTTTATTATTTGTTCATCTGTTGTGCTTCTAGGTTGTTTCCTTTTTCTTGCTGTGTTGAATAAGGCGGCAATAAAGCTAGATGTACATGTCTCTGAACATAAATGCAAAAATTCTAAGCAAGATAGTTGCAAACCAAATTCAGGAGCACATTAAGATTGCTATACATTATGGCCATGTGGGCTTCATCCAGGAGAAGCAAGATTTGGTCAATATGTGAATTAATAAATGGAATATGCTGTATAAATAATTTTCCACAAAGGCACTGGATTAATGCTGGAGCGCATCTGACATAATTCATCCTGTCTTTTTTGATAAGAATCCTCCAGATATTAGAAATAGATGGAACAGACCTCCAGATAACAGCAGTTGTACAGCAAACCCCTTGCCAGCATATATTCGACAAATTAGAGCATTTCCTCTCACATCGGGTGAGACAAAGATAGCCATGCTTCTCAGTGGAGTGCTTGAAGTATTACCTAAAACAATTAGACAGGCAAAACAAACATGAGAGGTAAACACAGGAAAGGAAAAAGTCACTGTTAATATTTGCAGATGACATGAATTTATACCTGAGACCTTAATACTTACTGAAAAACCCTTAGCTCTAATAAACACATGAAATTGTAGGGTATAGAATTTATATAAAAAAGTAGTAGCTTTCATATTATACTACCAGTATACTCTTAGAGAAAGAAATTAGGAAAACTACCTCATTTATAATAGCTTAAAAGCAACAATAACAACAAAAACCAAAGAGCAAACCAACAACACACCTAGGAACACCTAGGAATATACCCAGCCAAAGAAAAAGAACTATAACGAAGACTTGAATACACTGAAGAAAGAAGTGACAGCATTAGAGGATGAAAAGACTTTGCATTGCTCCTAGATGGGCAGAATTAATAGTGTGAAAATAGCTATACTACCAAAATTACTTACAGATTTAATGTAACACATAGGCCTTATTCAGGGTTACTATTGCTGTGATGAAACACCATGACAGAAACAACCTGGGAAGGAAGGGTTTTTTTTTTTTTTTTTTGTTTTTTGTTTTTTGTTTTTCCTCCACATTACAGTTCATCACTGAAGGAAGTCAGCTCAGGAACTCAAATAGCAGGAACCTGGAGGAAGGGACTGATGCAGAGGACATGGAGAGGTGCTGCTTACTGGCTTGCTTCCCTTGCCTTGCTCAGCCTGCTTTCTTACAGAACCGAGGACCACCAGCCCTGGAGTGAACCCAGCCACAATGGATTGGGCTTTCCTCCAATCACTAAGAAAATGTCCTGCAGGTTTGCCTGCAGCCCAGTCTTCTGGAGTATGTTCTTAATTGGGGTTCCTTTTTCCAGATGATTCTAGCATGTGTCAAGTTGACATAAAATTAGCTAGCTAAACATATTAATGTTCTGATGTTGTATTTCACAAATCTAGATTTTTAAAAAATAATTCAAGGATTTTCATGGACTCAAAAAAGGTCACAAATAGCCAAAGCAATTCTAAGAAGTAAGAACATGTGTTCTTATTACAGTACTAGGGTGGTAAAAACAGCCCTGTACTGGCATAAAAACAGGGAAACCAATGGAATAGAGCAGATTATCTGTGCGTAAACCAACAAAGTTACAGCTACCTAATGTTTGATAAAGGTGGCAAAAACATGCAGTGGAAACAAAGATGGCTTGTTCAACAAATGGTGCTAGCAAAATTAGATATCTATCTGCAGAAAAATGAAACTATCTGTATCTTTCACTTTGTACAAACATGAATTCAAAATGGACCAAAGACTTTAAAACCCTAAATACTGAAATTAACTAGACAAAAGCATAGGGTGCGCTCTCAATGACATTGGGCTAGGCAACAAATTTTTGAACAGAACTGAGAAGCACAGCAGCCGGCCCAGGTACCAGTGGACGGGACTCTGCGCCCTTAAAAGCTTTTCTGCACAGCCAAGGAAACAGTCCGCAGAGGCGACCCACAGAACAGGATATGCATTTGTTAACTAAGAATTAAAGAAATTAGATACCACGGAAATAAACTGCCAGTCAACAGGTGAGCTGATGAATTGCACAGTTTTCGAAAGAAGGAGCACAAGAGGTCAATAACTGTTGTTAAAAATGTTAAATTTCCCTAGTCATTGGGGAAACACATTATAACACGCAGAGATACCACTTTATCTGAGTCAGAATATTCTTCAAATATTTGAAAAAATTAAAAAATATTTTTAGTTTTGTCATTATTTTTATTTTTGGCACGTGTGTGAGTGTTTTGCCCAGATGTCTGTCTGTAACCAAGTGTGTGTGTGTGTGTGTATTTTGCCCACATGTGTGTCTTTAGCTGAATACATGCCTTGTGTGTGAGGAAGCCAGTGCAGGGACATTGATACTCTGTAGTTAGAGTTAAAGATGGTTGTAAGCTTCCATGTAGGTACTGGGAATTAAACCTGAGTCCTATGGCAGAGCAGCAATGCCCCTCTCTGCTGTGCCATCTCTAGATCCGTTCTTTATAATTTAAAAAGCTTACTATGATTTCCTCCCTCTTATTTACTCTAATAGTTTTGTAGAATCAATTATTAGGGAATGAATGACCCAAACAACACATAAACAGATATTTTGTGTAAAATAATGTTTGATTTTTTTCATCTTTGTTTTTCTTCTCTCTCTCTCTCTCTCTCTCTCTCTCTCTCTCTCTCTTTCTCACTCAGTGTCGGATAAAATGACATTTGGATAACTTGAGGGGAAAATTCTTAAGATATTATTAATTCTGAAGCTGGGCAGTGGTGGCACATGCCTTTTAATCCCGGCACTCAGGAGGCAGAGGCAGGTGGATCTCTGTGAGTTCAAGGCCAACCTGGTCTACAGAGCATGATGAGGGCAGCCAGATTCTGCCACACTATACTCCTTATCCTATATTTGAATTGCATTGTGTAGCTTTTCCATAGCCTTTTTTATAGTTAGTCCAAGTGTGTAAGAGTCATCTTTTTCATATTTTACGATCTAGTGAAAATGATCACATTTTACTAATGCACTTAGAGTTATACTCATATTAATGTACTAATGAGTTATAACTTTTTTTAAAAATTATTTATTATATATACAATGTTCTGTCTGTGTGTATGCCTGCAGGCCAGAAGAGGGCACCAGACCCCATTACAGATGGTTGTGAGCCACCATGTGGTTGCTGGGAATTGAACTCAGGACCTTTGGAAGATCAGGCATTGCTCTTAACCTCTGAGCCATCTCTCCAGCCCCGAGTTATAACTTTTTACATTGTTTATAAGAGCTTAATAATGCTAATTGCTGATAGTATAAGAATGTGAGTATTTTCCTTCTAGCCCTCCATAGTAGTAAATAACTTTTAGTCTCTTTGGTTCATTTTTTCTAATTTTTTGAGTTGACTTTTAGACCTGGGTACCTTCCCTTTTCTGTAAATTCATGCACCTTTCTTTTGCTGTTATAGACGGTAACATTTCCCATTTATCAGAATCAGCTTAAAACAACTTTAATGCTTAACCTCCAGTCCTGAGATTCTTCCGTGTGTATGTATAATGTTAACTACTCGTTTGTGTTCATTAAAGTACTATACTACATTGACATTAAATTTGCCGGTTTATTTTTGGTCATACATTTCTTCCCACTCTTTTAAAGTTAAGAAAAACTCTTATTTCTTCATAAAGACAAAAGAGATGGTGTTTTAACTTTGTGTGACTTTAGAAGATCTTTAAATTTCCTACACTTCCCTTTAGTGCAGACCGTATAATTGTGTGTGTATGTGTGTGTGTGTGTGTTAGACAGAGAAGGTTTATATTTAAGAACTTAGAAAATATTTTAATGGAAGTTGAAGAATTATCTTATCAGTAAGATGTTATCAAAATGATAATTTTTCCTTACTGCTCATTTTAAAGAAATGATTGTTAATAACGTCTTAAAGAAACTTCTACCCAGAGGATTATTTAAATAAGCTCTGATCTATTCTCACACCAAATTGGTATGAGTGTGTATGCTTTAACAGTCTGATCGATTTCCTCTTGTGGATGTATGTATTGTTTTAGGTGAGATGTTTTTGTTTTTTAGGCCATTAAGACAATATGCACTAAAACCCTAAAATTTGGGTGATTGCATTTGCTGCTAATGTGCTGTTTGACACTGTCTTAAGTTCACATGAGGTTCTGAAACTTTTTCCTTAAATTTAGAGTTGAAATACAATACATTGTATCCTTTGTTTTGTCCTGGAAAGGAATTTAAACAAACTTTCTTTTGCACTTGTTGAATATCTATTTCATAGTAACCACCATGAAGTTTGCAGCGGTTAAGAAGATGAAGAATCAAAGATAAAAGATACACATTCAAGACGGCTTGGTTTCACAGTTGGTGCATAATCCTTTCTGCTGTCACTGGCACCCTAACCCTGTACCTCCCAGAACAAAAGAAACTGAATTGAAAATGGTGGGAGCCAGGGCACATTCTGTTGGCAGCACATCGCATGGCCCATAGGCGTTGTCAGGTCTCAGTTTGATGCCCTTTATTCTTTCTGACAGATGTGAGATAGGGTCTATGAGGGGGAAGTCATTACTAGAGAGAGGGCAGTGTCAGATCAAAAGTAGCCAGTGATCAAACAAGGTAAAAGGCTGTGGAAAACAGGCTCTCTTTCTGGCCTCAACACCTGCCTCGTCACTGAAGGGAATAGTCCTTCCGTGTCAGGGCGAGTTGATTTTCTTTGATGTACAGTGAATTACAAGTCAGAATGGAAGCTTAACTGTAGTACAGAAGATCCTTACTTCCTAGTTCTTGGGCAATTTGGCTGTTTAAATTTTTTATTTCTATTACCTAGATGTATATAGAAGTCATTCTTTGTTGAACAACACAGTAAATATGTAGCTGCTCACTTTGTTGGCACTGTATGCTTAGTGAGAGCCCTGTTAAATAAGTTTCAGTACAGTGTAGTTGGGCTCTACATGTCACCAAACTCTCCATTTCTGAAGCACGTAGTTGTAATTTTACTCAAATCATTTCTATAATTTTAATGGTGACCCTAAAGTGCACACTGATGAGGTTTGGTACACAGTAGATCCCCTCATAGCAAAGCTTGGGACACTGCTCTCGGTGAAGTGCATGAGTGCATCTACGAACTTAGATCTTCCTTAGAACAACCAGCCTGTCAAGTCAGTTGTGAGTGCATGTAGAGATCTTAGCAGTGGGGTGTTCCACGCATGCTTTACCTTTGTCATTGCCTGCTCACCCACCTTGCTTTGGGGTGAACAGAGTTCCAAGCCTCCCAGATAAGTGTTGTCTTATTGGGCTTTCCTCCTTCAAACTTGGGTACAAATTTTACATACTGCATTTCAGGCTTCTTAGATGGTTATGCATTTTGTCAACATGTTGTTGAAAGGGAGTTTGTTTGAAATTTCTTATTTTTTTTTTGTCTGAAGTATAGTCTTAGTGCCTCATTACCTTAAAAAGTAACAATTGACCTAGTAATTTGTTTCTGTATTCATTGTTGTTTGAAGATATGTGTTTGGTTTTGACATATTTAGATACCAAATTCTTTATACATACAGAAATACAAACAAAAGTTGTTCTCTTTCCATTAATTGATGTTTGGTGGTTAAATATAATTTTTTTATATACTTGGGAATTTCAGAATTAGGTAATGAACTTAGTGATATTTTCAGTTTGATTTAAATAAAAATTGCTTATAAATTAACTGTTTAGGTCTAGTTTGACTTAGAGGAACATATATTGAGTTAAATATATTCCAAGTTTTAATTTTTTTGGCATAAAATGGCATGCAAATAAAGCATTTAGCAGTACCTCAAGAACCCTGTATCTAAGTCATCAGCTGGAGCCTTATTCATGTCCTTCATTGTATTGCGCTTTTCCTCAGCCCATCTTCCACATGAGGGTAACGAGAGCCAGCCACTACCACCACCTCATTTTATGTTTTCTTGCCTGTTTTATTACATCTGACTATATATCAGGATAATACACTATTTAGTTTTTTTCTTATGTATGAACAAAATTTAAGATCATTAATGATTGGTAAATGTAATGTTTTAGTGGGTATTTCAGTATTTAAGAAGGTTAAATTTTTTTTTTTTTGAGACAGGGTTTCTTTGTAGCTTTGGAGCCTGTCCTGGAACTCGCTTTAAGCAGTAGACCAGAGTGGCCTCAACTCACAGAGATCTGCCTGCCTCTGACCCCGAAGTGCTGGGATTAAAGGCGTGTGCCACCACTGCCTGGCTAAGAAGGTTAAATTTTAATAAATTGAGGAAAGTATGTCTTTGTAGTTTAATTTGAGAAAGATTCAAACCTAACTTTTAGTATGCTCTTTAATGTGTTCTTGTGTTAGTGTTAGGTTGAGTTTGCTGTTCCCTTGGGTTTTTTATCTTCCATTTGTAAATTGTATGTATTGATTCTGTAATGAGGCCTTTGTTCTGTTTTGATTTCCTGCAACCCTAACATTACCTGTGACTTGATGTCCAGCTAAGAAAAGTTATGTTCTTTCAGGATATGCATTAGCTGATCAGTAATCTAACCAATTACTAGTTTAGTATGGGGGTAACTAAATTCAAGCTTACCAAAATAATTTTGTGAAATTTTACCTACTTATATTGTTACCAGTAATTTAATAAAGATAGCCAGTAACGTTTTTCATAAAGATAAATTAATTTTATTAATTTCCTTTAATAATAGCTTTTACAGGAAGAAAATGAAAAAGTACTATAAATAGTTATATCTTCCCTCAATTTTAAAACCACCCATTTTCAGAAAAATTAGTATTTTTTTCTATTTTAGTTAAATAAGTTGGTGAATACTAGTCTAATATAAAGTTTTGGTGAAATGAAACCTAATAAATACAGTCATTTACTGCATAATAACGTTTAGTTAAGAGCTGCTCTCATGCATCCCAGTGATCCAGTAAGACTATACTGCCTTGTGATGTCATAGTTAGGTTTGGTGTACACCCATTGTGGAAATGAAACAGCAGTGTACGTATACAGACCTACATGGGACAGGTCAGTCAGTCAAGCTGTGGTGTGACGTGTTTGAAACCGCTGCTCATTTCATAGTAGATGTTTATAATCAGGTAGAGTACATTCTAAAATAGATAAAAGTATTAATAAGTAGCTGAACCAGCATTGTGGTCACTTATTACCAAGACTCTTTATTATGCATGTTCTGTACTTTTAGGTGTATATTATGTGCATTATTGCAGCAACCTAAAGAAATGCCAACATTCAATTTGTTATATTTATTTAGTTCTTCAAGAACTGTTACCTGTTGAATACACCGACCCATATATATGTTTGTGTGCTGGTTGTTTATGTTCTTTAAGACATATTGGTGAGATTCCGTATCAGTGATTGATGCAGTTGGCACAGTATTTGGCAGTGTATTTTGTGAACCTTTACACAGTTGATTGCGTTGAGGTTTATTCAGTATTTTTAACGTGAGACACACTCGGAGGTATAAAACAATGATCCCTTGTGTGGTTTTTAATGTGTCAGATAGTTTCATGAAAATAAAACAGTAAAATTTTTGGTTTTCTTAGTGTAGATCACCCAATGGGACAAATTTTTTTTTTCTTTTTTCTTTAGGTTTGAGACAGGGTTTTTCTGTAGTTTTGGACCCTGTCCTGGAACTAGCTCTTATAGACCAGCCTAGCCTGGCTTTGGACTCACAAGAGTTCCACCTCCCTCTGCCTCCTGCTGGGATTAAAGGCCTTTGCTACCACCACCCGGCTCTAATGGGACAGTTTATTGGGCAAAAGTTATTTTGTGGTTTAACAGCATTCATTAATTTGTGATCACTGATTTTTGATACTTGGGAGAACAGATCCTAAGAATAGGTTGAAAATTAGCGAATGGTATGATATTTTGTGTCCTAAAGGTATGTATTTAAAACTGGGAAGTGAATTGATGCTTATTACAGGTCCGATAATCCTGTAAGACAGATGATCTTTTGCTTCTTTATGGTCATTAGGTGTATGAATAAACTAATGTTTCTAAGCCCAATCTCATGTTGTTAATTAACTCATTAAGCATTTGTTGAATGCATACCACACCAGGATAACTGATTTCAGATCCTTTGCATAGTTCTTGACAGTCCATCTTACAGAGATGCTAAGTAATAGGAGTAATTTCATTCTTTGTTTTGTTTTTTTTCCCCAAGACATCATTACTCTTTGTAGCCCTGGCTGTCCTGGAACTCACTCTGTAGACCAGGCTGGCCTCGAACTCACAGAGATCCACCTGCCTCTGCCTCCCTGTGTGTTGGGATTAAAGGCGTGTGACACCATTGCCAGCTTTTAATTTCTTTCTTGTGTTTCCCTTTCTGGTGTCTGCTGGAGAGGACCATTTTTTGCAGACACTTTGTAAAGGCTTTGTAGCTTTAGTTGTGTATAGCACTTCTTGGGCATTCCGTCTGGAATGGGACTTGAAGAAGAATTAAATACAGTAAATTGAGTTTTGGTTTTACTGATTGGTTGGTGTTACCTTTATTTTTAGAATTCTGCCATCCTGTGTCCTATAGATTTCTCTCTGGGAACACTTAAGTAGATAATTGCTTTTGGCCTCAGCATAGGGGAAAGTATGTTTCTAAAGCAATTGATTTCCTTTATTACAGTTAAGCTACTAATTTTATAAAAGTGATAAAGAGTCCCCTCCCACTTTCTTTGGTATTTTAGAATGAAAATAATTAAGGTAATCCATTTAGGAAAAAAACCAAGTAATTTACATAAACATGGTAGTTACATATTAAATGATCTGTATAGTTTTTCCTTTAGATGATTGCCCATAGAGATGTTGATAATATTGAAGACACCTGGAATTAAAAGTATATATACACATTTATTTGAAAAATATACTATATTGAGAAATATAAGAAAGAGGCCTAAGTAACTTGTTCTCATAAAAATACATGTGACTAGCTAAAAGCATTCTCATAATATAGAAAAGCAGAATGTGAATTAAAACACATTTTACCATTTTCCCTTGTTGTTATTTTCAGAATAACTTTTTTTTTTGTTTTGTTTTGTTTTTCGAGACAGGGTTTCTCTGTAGCTTTGGAGCCTGTCCTGGAACTAGCTCTGTAGACTAGGCTGGTCTCGAACTCACAGAGATCCGCCTGCCTCTGCCTCCCGAGTGCTGGGATTAAAGGCGTGCGCCACCACCGCCCTGCTACTTTTAATGCACATATCTGTGTCTCTTTAAAATTATATTGAATATTCCTATCTATAATACTTCAATATTGATGGACACTTTGGTGCTTCTTGATTTATTTTTCTCGTAACAAATTTTGGCCATAAGCTCAGTTGTTTTCTATCAGAATATATTTTGTTTGCCCCCCCTCTTTAACTTGATAGTTTTTGATGAAAACAATATTGTCTTTTGTATAACCCCTCTTTCATCTATGTTCCTAGAATTTTTTTATTATTATTAGTGACATTATTATTAGTGACATTGATTGAAACTTATCAAATAGTTTTAACATTTGGAGGCAGGGATAAAAATGAAGAAATGGGGGTCTGGATGGATGTTGTCTCAGTAGTTAAATGCACTGGCTGCTCTTCAGAGGCCCTGGATTCAATTGCCAGCACCCACATGGCAGCTCACAACTGTCTGAAGATCCAGTTCCAGGGGATCTGACCCTCACACAGACAAATGTATACATAAAATAAAAATACATAAATACAGTGTTAAAAAGATGAAGAAATGATGAAAATGCTTCTAAAATTCTCGGTACTGTATATTCTACCTTCCCAGGTAAAATACGTTTTTGTGGCCATTTTATTTATTTCTTTATCATTGTTGTCCTCCTCCTCTTTTCCCCTTTCTCTGTCTCTCCCCTTCTCCCTTTCCCCGTCCTTTGGCTCACTTTTCCAACTTCTTTCTTCTTCCCCATCTGCTTCCCTTTTCTGTGCTTTTTTTTTTTTTTAAACAGGGTGTTAGTGTGTGTCCCAGGCTGTCCTTTAATAGAGATCTACCTGTCTTTGCCTTCCTAGTGCTGGTATTAAAGCCATGTGTTGCAAAGCCTGGGTTATATCTTCTTTTGAGAAATAGCTGTCAAATGTTTTGTCCATCTTTAAGATGGATATTTTAACCATGGTTATTCTTGTTGGGTCATAGGAATGTACTGTATATTCTGTTCTGCATATTAGCTATTTTCTAGGTAGATTATTTGTACCTCCCAACCTGTAGGATATTTTTTTTGTTCTAATTATGTCCTTTGATGTGCAGAAGTTTCAAACTTTGTATTGTCTTTTTTCGCTTTTTTTTGTATTGTCTTTTTTTTTGCTTTTGTTATCATACAAGAAATTGATATTAAATGTATTCTGACATTTTTGCCAACTTCATTCATTGATTCCTCCCTCTCCCCCATTCTCTGTTCTCCTCTTGCTGGGGTTGAACCTGCAGCCTTGCACATACTGGGAAAACCTATTGTGTTGAGCTATAGTCTCAATACTTTCAGGCAGGACCCCTGCTTGTTGAAAGGCTTTTTTTCCACTGAAAGGCCTTTGAGTCTATGGTCAAAATAACTTAATGGTGTGTTCAAGAATTATTTCTAGATTCTTTTTGCTTTGTCCCTCAGTGTTAGCCTGCGTGCCAGTATTTTTCTGTTCTCATTAGTACACTTTTGCAGTAAGTTTTTGATGAAAAATAATGTTAGCTTTCAAATTAGTTGTCAGTATTGCCTAATGCACTTGATTGAGAGTCTGAACTTTAGGATATATTTTTCTTTTTCTGCAGAACTCTGACTTTGGGATTTTTATACCGATTTAATTGAGTCTATGTGTTGCGTTGTGTAGAAATGTCATTTTAACAATGCTAGGTCTTGTATAAACATGAACTCATTTCACTTTTTTATCTTCTTTAATTTCTTTTAGAGATATTTTGCAATTTTCACTAGAGAAGTCTTTCAATTCCCTGGCTAAGTCCTCTCCCCCCTTAACTATTGTGTTTCTGTTGATGTTTGTGCGAATATAATTGTTTCCAACATTTATCTTTCTGATTGTTCGTTGTTTATTGTTTATAAGTGCACCCAATTATTATGTGGTAGTTTACTATTTTATAACATTGCTTACATATATTCTAGCAGCTGTGTGTGTGTGAGAGAGAGAGAGAGGAAAGAAAGAGAAAAAGATTACTTTTTTCCTACTCTGCCCCTCTTCTACTTCTTTCTTTCCCTCTGTGTCTACTCCTCTTTCTTCTTCTTTTCCCCTTCTTCTCTTTGTCCCCTCTACTTCACTCTCTCTGTCTCCTCCTCTTTTGTTGGGGATTGAAGCCAGGGCTCATGTTGGCTAGGCCAGTCACTCTACTACTAAGAGTGTTCTAACCAAGTAGGATGTTCTGTATTTCTTTTCTGCCCTATGTGTGCTGGTTAGGACTTTGGTAGTACTATTCTTAATATAAATGCATGAGCTAAAATTATATTCTGTCTTACATTAGAGGAAAGGCTTTTGGTCTTCTGTCAAGGAAAACAGTGATAGCTGTGGGCCTTTTATATCATAATTATTTGTTTGTATATTCATTTTTTTGAGTCAGTGTCTTTCTATATAGTTCAAGCTGCCATTGAACTAGTGTGTAGCAAAGGATAGTCTCAAACTTGTAATTTTTCTTCCTTAGCCCCTTTAGTGCTGAATTATTTCTGTGTGCCATTATGCCCCACTGTCTTTGGTTTTTTATCCAGCTTTATTGTTCAGCTGCAAAGTGACAAATGCTTTATTGATACCACTCTTTTTCTTCCTCAGGGGCCTTAGGTCTAATAACTTTTTAATGTCTCTGGTGACAGTAAAGCCATCAATAGAGCACTAGGTAACTCCTCATCCTGTTTGAGCACATTCATTAAGCAGTTGTTGGAAAAATCATACCTACACTCCTATCAATGTTGAACTATTAGACTGTTCAATTCCTGCTCTTTCAATAGATGAGAAATGGTGTCTGAACTAGTTGTAATTGGCCTTTCATTATGAATTGGAAGTGATGCAACCTTGGCCCATTTTTCTGTGGAGTTCCTAATTTTTTCTTCAGCATTATACTTTGCATCATCAGAATTGTTTTTTTTCTTAATTACTTTGTCATTTATCTTTTAACCTTTTTCTGTAGCAACATTTACCATTTTTATGTTTGTTTTTGGTGGTGTTGTTTCAAAATTTTATCTACATTTATCTCTTCCCTCTTTTGTTTTTAAATTTGGATTTACATTTGAAAAGGCAGAAGCAGACCTTTTGAGTGAATATGAGCACCCCCAGAAATACCAGTTGTAACTTAAATTTCACAACTTGATGTATGGCAGGAAAAGTGCAGCGTGTTCAGGATAATAGTGTGCAGATGAACTGTTACAGGGTGGCTTTCAACACTATGTATCTGTAAGTGCATTTCTTCTTCTAATTCTCTTTTTTTTTTTTTACACTGTCAGTATAAGACAGGCTAGCTTGCTAACTTTGAACTTTAGCATGAACCTCAGTCTCCTGCTACCCTGATACAGGCCTCTGCCACAATTGCCAGTGAGCCTTTTCTAAAGTGGAGAAAGACCCGATGTTTTTATGGATGGGCTTGGTCACCACTGATTTGATCAGGACAAGGCAGAAGTCATGTTATTTTTTCATCATAGAAGTGATAATATAAATACCTTAAAGTTATGTAGATATCTCTGTTATTACTTTTGATATTTTGTTTCTTTCCATTTTGGTGTTTTAATATTTTTGCATATTCAGTAATTAAAATTTTTAAATGTGGATGTTAGTATAGATTATTATAGGTGTATTACAGTAAGTATGAACATTTTAAAAGAATACATTTGATTAGCATCAGCTGTTAAGTAAGTAGCATGGCAGTAATTGTTACTGGGTGGGGTGACTTGATGAACCAGCTCTTCATCATTTGTCTGCCCATATTTAGTGTAAATTTTGTTTGTGGATAGACTTTAACCTTGTGCTTTAAAAAAAAATTGCTTTCTTGCTTTCTTATGTAATGAAAATTGGTACTAGCCAATCCATTAAAAAGTTGAGAACAATTGACTCAAATATGATGACATCCCGGAAGTCAGTTTCTTAAAGGCTTATAAAATGACTTGGTTATTTTTTCCTATCCCACTGATTGTATATTTAGTAATTCATATTTTCATCAATCAGAGCCAACATTGTGTGAGAAGCATGAAACTGTTCAGTCTGACTTCAGATTTAAGTATTTAAGTGAAGCTAAATATTGTCAAAAGTTGTAGATTACAAAGATTTCACTATTATTTTCTTGTTCAATAGATTCGCTAAGGAGATTGCATTGTTATAGCTCAATTATTTTTTTAGTTCCCTTTCCTAGGCAGAAGAGAAGAGTTTAAAAAAAAACTTGGATGCTTTCCAAGAGCTCCGTGTGTGTATGCGTGAGAAGTTATAATCAGTGGCTCAAGTCTGAGTTTTATTGGGCGGCCTGTCTGGTGCCTAAAACCCCTCTTCCTCTCCAAGATGATAACTGGCTTAGTTTTATCCCTTAAATTAGGGAGAATGTATTTTTTCATAGCTATATCAGGCCTGGTGACATGGGCCATTTTGGTTCTGTACTACTGGATATAAAGAACGAATGAAATATGAAAAGACACAAACAAAGGAGGCCTGGAAAGCAAAGGTAAGGGCAGGAACAAAGCCGGAAGGCTCAGAAAGGAGCGGGCACCAAGCCTCTAACAGTCTGAAGTCAGCCCAGGTGGCCGGGATAGAAAGGCTGCAGCAACATGTCTTCTCTCTGTCATCCTGGAAAGGGCTGTTTTAGGTACGACAGGTATTTTTAAGAAGATATCAAAATTGGGAATTTTCATATGGAAATAATAGGCCAGTAGGTCAAGACTTTAGTAAACATCTGAGCCCGTGTTTATTTTACCACATCTCAAGTACATATATTTGAGAAAAACACTAATGCTGTCTTTTAGAGGTGTGTACTATGGTAGGTATACTTGCCTTAAATTCAGTAATAATAATAGAGATTACTTACAGTACAGTTTTAAGCCCAAAAGGTGAAGATTATCTATTACTTCAAAATACATTTTTTTTCTGAGAGATAATTTACTCCAGTCAAAGCGATTACTGCTTTTTTTCTAGTTATTTTTAGGGGTGCATATAACTTTCAAACTTAGTTTTTATTTAGATAAAATAAATGACTAATTTCAGATTTATTTTAGAGATATCTCTGCAAAGAAGTCAGTAAAGTACTCACATTATCTTAGCTGTGTTATTTAGTGAATTCTGCTGAAAACACAATTAAAGTTGTTCCATTTCTTGGTATATTTTGCATTAGAATGTGCACTGCAAATTCATTAGGTATGTAATAGATGACTGTTGCTTCTCCTAGCCAAATTGCAGATTTTTTCATTCAGAAAATAAACACTTGACTTCTGTTATGCTGTAGGTATAATGCCTTATTAATAATTTTCATATTTGGAAAAATTTCTAAGAAGGTACATGTTAAAAATGTGCCTTACTGAAGGTGATGTGTGTATTGTTTTCTCATTTCTGATATTTCCCTTTTTGCATTTAATTTTAACGACTGGACTGATTCTATAATTTTAGAAATTTTACACAGAACTAGGATAAATAAGTGGCTTATTTATAATGGTCTTTTTTTAGTGTTGTATGCAAGCTCTAATTAAATTTAGAGTCATTGGAAGGCAGAACAGTGTCCTTGCTGTGCGTTTTAGGGATTGTAGACAAAGTAGAATGTCCCAGCTGTGTGAAACAGTCAGGATTGATTAAAGTTGGGTTTGGCCTTGATTTGGGAATGTGCTATGACTTATTTTTAAAATAAATTTTAAATTTCCCGTGTGATTTTTTTTTTTTTAGAATGTGAAATTAAAAAGTACTTCCAGGATCTCCTATTGCAGTTTCCTTGTCTAAATATAATGAAGCGTGGGAATTGTTTTAATAACTGTTCTCTGGCTTACAGTTTGAATGCCTTAGATAGAAAGATGAACATTTCGTTTTTTGAAAACATCACATGCAGCTTTATTTTGTGGACTGTTTTATATACGGATATTGCAAGCCTCTGGAGGATACACAGTTGTTTCTTATCTATGGTTCTACTCAGTGTCAGCACAATTAAACACAGTTTGGGTGAGGGATAGTCAAATATTTTATATTACGATATTGTATATAAATAGTAAAATTACAAATTAGTAAATTTTTAAACCATTCTTTATTATTTTGCTTCAGAATTCAGGAATTTTTATGCATATTGGTTATTGAATGACCTTTTCCATATGTGCCTATTTTAAAACAGTATTTGGCTATTTTACATTTTTTAGAAATATAAAAATTATTAAGCTACCTAGGGCTACATAGTGAGACTCTGTAACAGGGAACACACTGCAAAATATATGATAAAGGTTAATAAATACTATTGGGTTAATGTTTGTACACGATCCTGACTGCTGCAGCACAATTGTATAGAACAAGGGTAAAACCCTAATGTAGAAAGCACTAGTAACTGAGTATTGTTCGTTATTGAGTATTGAGTATGATAGCTCAAGATCAATGTTTATTAAATTATGTGACAAATATTACAGCATAGCAGACATCTTTGTTTTGTAAGTGGGTTGTTTTTTCCCTCCCATTTACGAAGCCTAGCGGTCTTTCCTGTGGAAGGGGGATGTTCACAGTTTACAGCTCTCCATCAGTGCATTACTTTACAGGCACGGAAGTGATTTTTGAACTGTTTTATATAAGTTACTTTGGGTCAAGATCATGTATAATTTTATAGTTAGTATTCTGTTACGTATTTTATGTTGATAAATGTGCATTCTAATACAAACATTTAAATCTCTTGTGATTTTTCTTTGTAGATGTGTCTATAGGAAGAATGTATAGTTTTTTATATTAGATTTATAATTTTATACCAAGTATAAAATTATTATAATTCAGTGTAATCTGTTCCATGTCATTAGCAGCTAAAATTTTATGTAGGTCTTATATAGGTCTTTATATTAGTTTTATGTAAGTATTATATGCTTGTTATCTTATTTCTTTATGAATTTAGAAGACTAAAGCATTTGGAGATTTCTTTTTTCTTATTCTACTCTAGGTGGCTAACTTTTGGTATAAGCAGTCTTCACTTTTTAATATCCTGTAATACAGGATATTATTTTATAGTATATTATTAGTTTGTAGAAAAATTGCTGTCATGTAAAGTGCTTTTATAGCAGTTTTAAAGCTTATGCCCAAAGTTCTAGATACATCTTTTCAACAAATGAATGTGTATAGTCTTGACTTTTGGAAAATTAATATGCTGATGTTTATTTTTAAAAATGTTTTTCTGCCTTTGTAGTGCTGGGTATTTTGAACCCCAAGTTGTATAATAGAAAATAAGATGCAACATTTAATATTTTTCTTGTTTGTTTAATTAATTAATGTCTGATTGTATTTGCTATATCTACAACTTAGGACTAGAAATTGACTCTCTTAAATATACTCTCCTTCTGAGTATACTTTGAAATTATTATCATCAATAACTTAATATGGTAGGATATAAACAAGTAATGCTTTTAAAAAGCTTAGGAAGTAGAACGTTTGTTGGCTCAGAGTTAAAAATGGTTATTTCTTAAGTTAATTTGGTTTAGAATAATTTTGTTTTCTGATCATTTAATAATTTATAATTTAATGACTATAAATCTTAAGAATCAGTAGCCTAATTTCTTAGTGACTAGGACCTTTTAAATGCTCTTTTCTAAATTTTGAATTGCTCATTTTATTTATAACATTATTATATTGTTTAAATATGATTACTTGATTGACAAGTTAAAATCGATTCTAGTTTGCCTAATAATTAGTAAGGAAGTAAGTTGTGTTTTCTCCACCCTTTTCCATATTTTAATAGTTAAAATGTATAGTTCTTATTCAAAGATAGCTATCATGTATATTCACGCACTTTTGAGAACCTGCTTATATGTTCATATGATGCAGTAGAATTCTGAATAATATGCACTCATTCATCACATATTAAGTGGTCTGAGGTTTAATTGCTAACTTAGAAAAAATATATTTCATGAGTTACTTAAGATACTAGAATTAAACTTTAATTTTTCTATTGTTGGTTATCTTTAAAAACATTTGTTTGGCAAATATTTTAAGAACAGTATTCACATGTTTTCTTCCCATCCTTTAAAGTTTTTAATCATCTGGCAAGTGAAGAGACTTTACTTAACCTTTCACAAGGATGGAGTTCCATTGGATTCTAATATTTATTTTTTATCGGCCATAGTAGCTAGTGTTCAAAAGCCATCTGAGTGGACTTCGTTTATAGTTTTATACTCTGTAGACTGATGCTGCTGCTGGTCAGGCAGGGTGCAGTCAATCTCCAGCCATGCTTTTGCTCATTTCAGGTGTTGGGGTAAGGGGGACACTTCCTCAGAGTTCATTGTCTAGTTCAAAGATGATGCTTCCCAACAGTATCAGCTCTGTAGCAATTTAGATTGGTGACAAGCTCATGGATCTTTAAATAGTCTCTATATTTTAGGCATCTGTTGAATGTTTGCTTTATATCCTAATTGAATTATTAAGTGATAGAGTCCAAGTAGCATAATTTCAGGGAATGCTTTGGGTTTTTATGAGACTGACTGATGCTGAAGATAAGTGAGCACGTGACTGACGTTTTATTACTTAACACATTTTTATGATGTTCATAGCAAAGAGAAAATAAGGGTTCTGATTTTGTTATAAATGAAAGAGAAACACTGAAGGATGATACTTCTATATGTGGATGAAATGACGAGTTTTGTAGGTAAATTAGGGTGCTATTTTAGCTTATCATATTGAAAATATTGTGTATTTATTTGTAGTATTCTAGCATGATATATTTATTCAGTGTTACTAAGTTTATACATATGGTACCCATTTCTGCCTACTACGAAAAAGCACACAATATTAAATTATGCATGAGAGAATTTTACGGTCTTCCTGGGATCTTTTCTGTTTTAAACAGCAAACACTGAACAGAGCAGAACTAGGACTAGATTGTCAAGTTCGTTCTTTTCCATCTGCATTTCATGGACCCAAGACGGTCTAAAGAGACACAAGAGGATTATTGCTTTTTTTAGTGTGGTTTTATTAATTTTTTAAATGTCATTAATAAAGTGGACTCAATAAATGTTGTTTTCCTGAATTTTTATTATTTTCCCTCTAATTAGTAGTGCTTTGTAAGCGGGTTGATTGATCCATTCTAAAATGACTAATGTTATTTTAATTGATTTCTAGAATATGTTCTCAGTGAATAGAATGGTAAACTGCCTGTTATTTGTTTTTGTTCAAAAACTGTTAAAAATGGGGGAAAACCCTTTTCTTTTTTAATTTTTACTGTTTGTTCTTTAGCAGTTTCATACATGTGTAAAAGTGATTCTGATGATCACACTTTCTGCTCTTCTCTCCTTCTCCCCTGCATAACTAACTCCCCAAAGTGGTTTTGATATCATGTATATAGAAAACTTATTACATAATTGGTGTTGTATCTTTAACCTACAAAGTTTGTTGAGATTAGAATAAGATTAAAAGTTTAAAAGTGCTTTGAAAAGCTCAAAAATACATAAAAATGAGTTTGAGAATTGCAGGAATTTGGTAATTATGATAAAATAATCATGTCACTCTTATAAATAATAATTTTGCATTTTGCTCATTTTTGTGAATTATTCTTCTTACTTGACATAATTAATAGGACGTATATATAGGTTGTTTAACCTTCAAATTCTGTATTAGTTTGAATTCAGTTTTTAATATGGAAGAAGTATTCAAGCTATAAAACTGATTTCAGATGATATGTTTAATACAGTATAGAATTCAGCACACGTTCGCCATATGATTGGAATGTGAAATTGTAACTGGTTCTCTCATGGTTGTTTGTAAACTTGCTCATGAGAGGTCTTAAGGATTTTTGTAGTATTGAGAATTCATTTTTCTTATATGTATAGTGTTTATAAACATAATTAAAACTCCTTGATTATGCTATTTTAATGTTGGCAGACAATATAAAGACTATTTTTGAGAGCTTAATTGAATTTCTTTGTTTTAAATTACAGTTCAGGAGAAAATTTATTCAGAAGAATATGGGAGAATGTTAGCATTTAAGTCTGCTTGATTTCCTATAAATATTCAGAGTATCAAAGAAAGTGCTTTAAATAATCCCTTGCTTTTATTTTAGTTAATTTTCATTCATTTTGCAATAATGTCAATATAAAAGTATTGGGGAAATCATAAAATTTGCTTGTTTGTTCTTTATACAGATATCATAATTCTTAAAAACTTTTTAAATCTCCAAACAATCTTTCCTTTCAGCTTCTATTTTGGTGGTGAAACCAGTCCTTTATTTTTTTCTTTTCCAGACAGGATCTCATTTATCTTAGACTGGCCTCCAGCTCGTCAGATAGCTGATGATGACACTGGAGTCTTGATCCTGGCACCAAGTGCCATGATTGAAGGCGTGCGCCACTAAACTCAGTGTGTATTCTTGGGATTTGAATCAAGGGCTTCATACATGCTGTGTGAGCACTATACCAACTGAGCTACAATCTCAGAATTGTTTTTTTTTTAACCCTTAAGACCTAGTAGCTAATTGTTAAAATTTGTTTGGTTTTGCTTTGTAGCCATGGCTGACCTAGAACAACTGTGTGGTCCAGCCTGACTCCAGATGAGCAGCGGTCATCTGCTTTTGTTTTCTGAGTCATAGGATTACAGGGTTGTGCCACCACCTCTGCTAAGAACTTCACTTCTAGAGTTGTCAAGACCAAGAGTTCTTCAGCTGTGTTGTGTAAACCTTTCATCATGTGGAAAATAAAGTCAATATTTTTATTGAATCTTCAAAAGTGAGTTTTAGATGCATCTTGGGATTAGAACTAATAAGCATTGGTGATGAGATATACAGTGTCAGATGGCTGTAGTCACCTGTGTGCATGTGTGTGGAATTCATCATCACTGCCAAGTAGGGAGATGAACAATAGAAAACACAGTGACGTCTAGAAATAGGCAATTGAAAGACAGCCTTCCAGTGTTCTATCACATGAAAATACACCTATTCTTACTGAGATGGTAAAAGAACAGATAGTTTGTTAAGTAGCTACAAAGGCCTAGTTGGCAGTTGTTGGCTTGGTAGAGGTGAATGAGAAAACTAGATCCGATTTCTGCCCCCAACACAGAGGCAGAAGGTGGACCTGAATTGAAGTGGCTGCAAGGCTTTGTTTTTTAGGAATCCTGACTTGCCATTTCCAGACTGAAGTAACTGGTCCCCAGGATGCTGTGGAACACAGGTGCTCCTCTGGGGCTGTGGCAGAGAGTGCAGGGAGGACTTTGGTGGTCCTGCAGCCTGGACTCCTTTCTGCTTTCTGAACAGGGAGCCTGCATCTCTATCAGTCAAGGTTGGTCGTCAGCTGAAGATTCACCAGGGAATCATTTGTCTAACAATGTGCTTTTCAGCGCTATACCTCACATCTTGTAATTATCTTTCTCAGTAACGAACAGTGAAGAGCTGAAAGTTGGTGTTGGAAGGGAGATAGAGCTGCAGCAGCAGTGGGCAATACAGAGTAAATGAGAGTCTGAGTATGCAGTTTTCCCATCACTTAAAACCTTAGAAATTGTCATTTGGGATTTTTTTTTAAATTAAAAACAACCTTCTCATAAAGAACTTATGAAATCATCACACAGGTAGATTGAGGTAACCACTCTTTATATTGACTTCAAGTAATATTTCATAGTACTCATTCTGACATAAAAGTAGGAAGTTGGAGTCTCTGCCAGCCATGTATTAACCCTTTGATGAAATGGAGGAACAACATGCTTTAACTGCTGATATGACTCTGTTCTATCTTAGAAATGGTCCACATTAGGGCCCTGTAGTTAGAGGCCCAGAGAAAGAATAAGCATTTGTGCCATGCAGATAGTGTGGATACAAATCATGTCAGTGTCCTTGGCATGGAAAAGTCACATAGTTGTACTTGCAAGGATAGGCAATTGTTTTTAGTGCAGGATTACCATACCTTGAACTAACTGATTCAGAGTCAGAGTACTTAAGGCATTTTCATTAAATTTAAGGTCTCCTTAAGTGGAATTTAGTTTTGTAAAAGTTTTTTGCTCACACTTTGCTGTTTGGACAATGCCGTGACATTCCAGTGTTTATATAGAATGCTCATCCTACTGTGGGCTGTACTGTCAGAGGCAGCTAGCCTGCTACTCAAGCTACATAGGTTTAGAAAAAGAAGTGTTTGGGCTTTTTTTCCCCTAGGAAGAAATGAATTTTTTTTACATGGAACTATTGGTGTAATACTTTGGATTTTATATAAAAATGTAGATCCCCATTAAGTGCAAGTGAGCAATGCATACAGAAGAAGTGAATGTTTGGAATTGGTTTTGGATGACTAGAACACTTACTCTTCGTAGGAGTGTTTTGTATAATGGTTCTACTCTAATCTGCAGTAGCCTTTAAAGTGGTTTGCTGTGCTGGGGGTGCTATGAGACTCAGGCAAAAAAAAGTAATCTTAAAGCTGACTGGGCAGGGAGAGGAGAGCTGGGAAGCTGGAATGATGAGAAATCGAGGGGAATATGTTCAAACTGTATTGTATGAAATTCTCAATATAAAGATTTTTAAAAATATATCACAACTGTTCAAATGCTAGCTTAATATGTCTGAAAGAAACATGTCTGTCTTCTGATGGTAGTTGCATAAGAACTCCATTACTTTGACACCAGAGGTCACAAGTATCAGGGTCTGGTTTTTGCAATAAAGGGTCTGGGCAGCACTCTCCTTTAATACCTGGAACAGTTTTGCCTCTGGTGGACCATGGGCTTCTCTGTTGTGGACTGAGTTTTTATCCTCCATTATCACATACCCTGTTTTGTGATTTGGATACTTTCTATAATTTAGTGAGATACAGAACACTAATATAAGAAAGTATACCTTTCTTCTTGCTACTGGAACATATACAAATAATGAATGGAGACTTGGAGAAAAGTGAAACAATTCTCAGGAAAAGCCTGAAGTCTGACAGTCATTTATTGTATATTAAAGAACTCCCAGGTGTCAGCAGGGCATAGTTAGAGGAAATAACATGTAGAAAAACTGACATTGCACTGTATTAATGGACGACTAAGTGGGTTGACTTTCCAGTGGTGGACCGAAGTAGAATGAAGGGATTTCAGGGTACTTTCCTTTCCTGTGCTCTGTTCTGTAACTCACACACGTTGTGTCTCTTTTAGTGCCAGAAGTGGCAATGCCTACAATTATCTGAAGGTTTCCAGCAGCTTGTGTAAAGGTAGTAGGGCAGGTAGAAGGGGTAAAGTTTTCACTGGCATTAGTTGCAGGGTAGGAAACTTACCTGTGGGCTTTCGTATATGTGACATCTGCAAAGCCAATGGTACCTTGTATCAGACAAGATATCCCAAATAATAAATTATCTTCTTTGTTGATCCACAGGGATCTTCGGTAAAATAAAAATTACAATTTTTAAGTTATGTTACAATATGAAGGAATAAAACAGCTGATATTTAAGGCTATAGTAGCAGATCATTTGTTTAATTTTGCATATGCATGCATCTATTGAGTATACAGTATAACATTCATCAAGGTGGTGTGTGTGTGTGTGTGTGTGTGTGTTTGTTCATACATTAAATGGGTAGGGCCTACACAGAATTTCTCAAATATTGGTGAGTTAATATTGCCTCCAATATTCATTGACGTCCATGCTTGAGCTGACAACAATGTTTTTAGATATTACTATTTAGTTTTTATAATGAAAATCACTGTTTTCCTCTTCATAAACTCACACATTAGCTACTAGAACTGGAACTGTGTATGGTAAATATAATCAGATAAAGCAGTTTTAATAAAATATTTATACCACGTAAGTGTTAGTGTGGATAACTTGCCACATCTCATTTAAATTAATATTTTTCTTAAAGGCAAGTTTTTAGTGTCTTAAAGTAACACATTAGTATAATACAAATTTCCTTGGTGACTTGTTAGACATCAGAATAATTGCCAATAACAGTAATGTGGGATACATAAGTAATGTGGGATACATAAGGAACAGCTGGGAGGGGTGAGAGTATATTCATGGTCTGACAGTGTTTCCAGATATCACTATTTAGTTTTCCTAATGAACACAGAAAAATAATAAATGATTTAAAATGTAGATGGTATGAAGACCAATTAATGGCAGAGATTGAACAACACATTCGTACATTCATTACAGTAAATCAACACATGTATTGCATGGTAATTGCTACTGTCGGTATTTACAGATACCTTTGCATCTGTGTGCTTACAGACAAGTCAATCTCAGAAAAGGGAAGTGTGAAGACTCAAGTTGTTTTTTACATAATGCCGTCAAATTCTACCCAATTGAAAACACTAGAGCTCTGTGCTCTGTAGCTCTGTAGCTCTGTAGCTGTTAGGGAGTTTGGAAGACAGTAATCCCATTCCTCATGTCATTTCACACGGGGAACGCTTGTCTTCCCTAGGCAGAAGTAAGGTTCAAGAGAAGACGTAGTGACTGTTGACACTTGACCTGGGGCTTTTCTAAACCCTGCATACTCCACCAAGTGCAACTGTCTCGCTCTGCTGTGGAGTAGGGAATATTTCCATCTTGCAGATGGGGGAAACTGAATCACAAAAGGATGGTGACTAGTCAGTTTCAGGCCCAAGGGTGGATTTGGGGTAGGACGGCATAAAATTCTTCCTTTCAGTACTGACTTTGAACCACTTCTCTTGGAGCAAACTGCTCAATCTGATGTTTTAGACTAAATACAGTAAAATCTGCTTTTGGAGAGCTATATTCCATAATACTACTTTATGCTTCATACCTGCTTCATACTTTCTTTAAAAATGGAGATTGAGCACCACCTATTGGTCAGCCTGAAGTATCTTAACTTGTGAACCTCCCAAAAGTAATTAACTCATGTTTTTAATTGGGCATCATCTTTTCTATAATTCTGTCACAAGAGTTATTGTGTCTAGCTGTGTTTATGATCCGATTCATGTGGCTGTCCCTGTGGTAAATATAAAATGATTCATGCTTATTCCCCTTTCTGTTTGTTTCCTGTTTTATATTGCTGAGTTTTAAAACAGCCTTTGAACAGGTGGAAAAGTCTCTCTTTGTTGAAGGAAACTGTGTTTCCACAGCCATTCAGAGCTGCTTGTTTAAATTTGTGATTAGCAAATTGAGACCAACTCAGTAGGCACTGTTCCACCAGCCGTTACCAGAATACTGTTACTTAGAATGGGTAAGAAAGTGTGAGCGTTTTGTACTTTGTCTTTAGTATCCAAAGTTAAAAAGACAAATTGCATGATTCTGAGCTATGAATTTTTGTATTAAAAAGGGTTAGTTCTATTATAATTATATAATTTTGAGCTTCTGTATTGAGTATTTTATTTTAAATACTTATAACTCAAGTAGATACTAATAAAACAGAATTGATTTTTAAAAGTAATTTTAGTAATATATATTAATGAATATATTAATTTTTATTAAGATTATGTTAACTTACTTGTTTTAGAACTTTATGATTTTTTCTTTTTTGTTTAATGGTCTAGAGAAGACAGACTCCAAGGTGTAGAAGGCAGCCAGTGTGTCTTTCTGTTCTGACATCAAAGCGAGTTCTGGGGCTTATCAAAGTGTTAGCCCTCATACATTAGTAATGCACAGTAAATAAATCAGTTCTCTGGGGCTTGGGGAGGTCGGTCTTTTTATTTTAGGTTTTATTTCTAAGTATGAATTGCTCAATGCTTGTTGGCAGTCTTTTTAGTAAGAGTATTATAAATAAGGCAAAGAAACAAGCTTGGGAAACCCAGATTGGTATTTTATATTTCATCTCAGAAAGTTACTGATTTTTTAATATAAAAAGACACTTTCAGCTTTATTGTTTTAAATCATACATCTTGATTTTATTTAGTACTCTTTTTTAAAACCATTTGATGCTATTACTTCTTAGTATTTTAAGCTGGACACTAGAGACTTCCCCTTGATTTTTCCCTATATCTCACTTTTCCTCTAAAATTTCAGATTTTATGCTTTTGAAATGACTCTGCATCTTTTCCTTCTCCTAGGTACAACACTTCATCTCTCTTAACTGTTACTGTCATGTCTTTACCATTCTATTCTATCTGAACTCCCCCTCCCTTCACTCACCCTCCCTCGCTCGTCTCCCTCCCTTACCCTTCCCATTCCTTTTCTTGGAGATACATTCCTACTAAGTAGGCCTACTTGGCCTAGAACTGCCTATATAGACTAGGCTGTCCTTGAACTTAGAGATCTGTCAGCCTTGTCCTCCTGAGTGCTAGAATTAAAGGTGTGTACTATCACACCCTGCCTTTAGAACTTTAGAGTTCTTTGGTTTTGTTTTGTTTTTCTCTTGAAACATGTGGGTGGTCATAATTAAAGATTCTCCTTTGGCTCTTCATTGCTTATCACACAATTGATCTTGGGACAGAGCTCCTTGGAATATACACTCTGTCTCCAGTCCACCCTTCTAGCTTCCTTTGACCTTTCTTCTTCCCATTCTAGAGGCCTTATATATAGGCCAAACCTGAAGTCATTTTAGGAATCAATCATACTTGCTTGTTTTCTGCTACCAATGAGATATTAACAGATCTCATCATCAGAAGGTTCTTTTAAAATATGTATAGATATCTAGTAACTTCTTGGAAGTATTAACAATTTAGTTTTTGTTTATTTGTCTGCTTGGTCTATAAATTCCAATTCCCAGGATTATCCATTACATGTATATGGTTGCTTAATTTTCTAACTAAAGAGCTTACACTCTGGACCAAGGTTTTCTGTGTTCAGATCACAACTCTTTATGTTCTGTCTTCAGACAATTTACTAGTTCCTCAGATCCTCGGCTTTCTTTTCCGTAAAATGCAGACTATAATAGTACCTATTTCAAGGGTTGTTTTGAAAATTAAATGTATTTATATTTGTAATGTGTTTACAACATAG
>PVIU01013029.1:0-57628 GCA_004026605.1 Ondatra zibethicus | reverse complement strand
TGGCTAGGGTCCACTAATGAGTGAATACATACCATAATCGTCTTTTTGGGTTTGGGTTACCTCACTCAGGATAGCGTTTTCTATTTCCATCCATTTGCATGCAAAATTCAAGATGTCATTGTTTTTTACTGCTGCGTAGTACTCTAATGTGTATATATTCCACACTTTCTTGATCCATTCTTCCATTGAGGGGCACTTCAGTTGTTTCCAGGTTCTGGCTATTACAAATAATGCTGCTATGAACATAGTTGCACAAATGCTTTTGTAGTATGATTGGGCATCTCTTGGGTATATTCCCAAGAGTGGTATTGCTGGATCCTGAGGTAGGTTGATTCCCAATTTCCTGAGAAACCTCCACACTGATTTCCAAAGTGGTTGCACCTTCTTTCCTAATTTCCATCGCCTCTCCTAGCACAGACTTTAGCCCTGGGCTATGAACCATGGGAGGGTCCAAGAGCATAAGCCTGTTCAGGTGAAACTAAATCGTGACCTCATGTTTGCCATTCTTCTAGGATCATATCACATCTCTCCATGTGCCAGAACACCTACAGGCTGGTGCCGAACTTGGATAGACTCCTTCCCTGACCATCATCGTGCACTGAGCAGTGCCAGCATGGTGCATTCAGTTTGGTGATGTCTACTGACCTCTAGCTTCCATTATTCCATGCTCATAACAACCAAAAACATTATTCAATCTGTAGTAAGGAAAGGCTATGCCAAACACTCATGTTCCACACAAAAGAACAATGCAATCAAATAAACTCCTAAATAGAATAAAATCTGACTCTCCATGTCAGAATGCTAAGCCTTAAACCTCACCAAAAATGTGTTAAAATTTAATTATCATCATGAGGTATGAAGGGCTGAGGCTTAAGTGGAGCTTTCCTGGCCAATGGATTGGTAATATTACAGAATGGGATTTTGAAAGAATAAATTTTGTCTTCTCTCTTGCCCACTATCCTATTTTCCTCCACTTCTTTCTTTCATTGTGTCTTTTATTTCTTTCATTTCATTTCATTCTTTCTTTTTTTCAAAAATATCATGGTGTATTGTGGAGGTACAACCAGATCCAGCCTCTGGATACAAATGTATTTCAGAAAGACAGACAGTTAGACAGATACACAGATATTAATCTTTTTACCTAATATGTGTATTATGTGCTTAGCAGCAGAAAATAGTTATGTGGGTTGACAGTGTCCCACTGGATCCACTGACCCACTGACCTACTATCCATTGAACCACAAAGAGAAAGTTATATAAAAACACTGAAGTTAACAATGCCTTGCTCATTTTGCTCTGCTTCATTTTTTTGTAGGACCCACCTTCATCTCAAAAAGACTCTTTAACTCCAGAATCTACTTTGATTGGAATAACAAAAGCTCTGTGGCCACAGGTGCTTCCAGGAAGCCTCACTTTCAGTTCTTTCCTAACTACATCCTAGCTCTTCCTAGCTTCAGCCTACTCTTTTGCTTCCTCTAACAAACCAGGCAGTTCTCTTTGGACTTTCTATTCCCTCTGACTGAGCACTTCTGCCTATACCTTAACTTATTGGGTTCTGGCCATACTATGTCTTGTTAACAGCAGCCTTATAGCTTGTCTGTCTAGAACAGCCCCTTCTTTACAGAAAAATCTCAATATTCTTTGTTCTGGCATTCATTTCAGCATTTATTTTGTTTATATTTTAGACCACTCACTTCAATCATAATTCCTTCCCCAACATGTGAATTACTGGAACTGTCTGCCTGCACTGCATTATTCCTCTTTATGTTCCCAGGCTCCAAAAGAGTGCCAGTGGTACGAATGAATGTTTGCTAATACAGCCAGCCTAGTGGTAACAACCACTGACTTAAAACCTTGACATCCTTGAACACAGATCCTGGGTTGAACACTTTTTTATTGTTTTTATTGAGATACATATTTTTCCCCACTCCCCTCCCTTCCTCCCCTCTCCACTTCTACCCTTTCCCATGTTCCCCATGCTCCCAATTTACTCAGGAGATCATAGAACCTACATCCAGAAACTGATGATAGCAGATGCAGAGACCAGAGTGGAGCATTGGGCTGAGCTCCCAAAGTCCAGTCAAAGAGAGGGAGGAGTGAGAATAGAGCAAAGAGGTCAAGACCATGATAGGAATGCCCACAGAAACAGCTTACCTGAGCTAATGGAAGCCTTACAACTCTGGCCTGACAGCAAGGAGGGAACCAGCATAGGACCAAACTAGGCCCTCTCAATGTGGCTGACAGTTATATGGCTGGGGCAGCCTGCAGGACCACTGGCAGTGAGACCACAATTTATCCCTACTGCTTGTTCTGGCTTTTTGGAACCCATTTTCTCTGGAGGGATACCTTGCTCAGCCTAGATATAGGTGGAGAGCCTTTGTTGTGCCTCAAAGCAATGTGCTAGACTTTGTTGGCTCCCCAAGGGAATCCTCATCCTCTCTGAGGAGTGAATGTGGGAGGAGATGTAGGGAGAGGTGAAGTGAGCAGGAGGAGGGAGGGATTTGGCATGTAAAATGAGAAAAGAAAGATTTTTTTAAAAAAAAATTTAAAATAAAGCAATGGGAATTTAATGAGCATATACTATACACAGCACTTGATATGAATTATCTCTTCAACTGCATGGTTGGGAAAGAGTAGAGAGCTGCAAAGTTGTCTGTGACTAGCACCATGGACCTGACTGTACCAGGAGGAGTAACTATCTGAGCCTTGGATCCATTGTCAACTGCAAGATTGATCACCAAAAGCACAGACATCCCAAACTACTCCAATCAGAGGAAAAGATGGGTAGTCAAGGTAAGAACACACACAATACCACAAAGAGCAACACAACACCAATAAAAACTAGTGGCCCTACAACAATAAGACTTGAACAACCAAATATAGAAGAAGCAGAAGAAAATGACCTAAAAATTACTTTAGGAAAATGTTTGAGGACTTTAAATAGGAAATTATCTCAAAGAAATAGAGATAACAATAGAGAAACAAAAAAATTGGAAGAAATCAACAAATACCTTAAAGAAAACCAAGAAAAAGCAATCAAACATATAAAAGAAACTATTCAAGACTTGAAAACTGAAATAAAGACAATAAAGAAAACACAAGTTGAAAGAATTATAGGATTGGAAATTATGAAAAAACAATCAGGAACCATAAATGCAAGCATAAAAAGGAAAATACAAGATATGGAAGAAAGAATCTCAAGTGCTGAAAATACAATGGAGGAAATGAACTCATCAGTCAAGGAAAACATTAAATCTAACAAAAGCTTAACACAAAATATCCAGGAAATATGGGGCACCATGAAGAGACCAAACCTAAGAATAATGGGTATAGAAGGAGGAGACGAAGTCCAACTCAAAAACACAGGAAATATATTTAACAAAATCATAGAAGAAAACTTTCCCAACCTAAAGAAAGATATGCCTATGAAGATACAAGAAGTTTACAGAATATCAAATAGACTGAATGAAAAAAAGTCCCTTGCCACATAATAATCAAAACACTAAACATACAGAATAAAAAAAGAATATTAAAAGCTGAAAAAAGGCCAAGTAACATATAAAGGCAGACATATCAGAATTATACCTGACATATCAATAGAGAGAATGAAAGCCAGAAGGTCGTGGTCAAGTGTTATGCAGACATTAAAAGACCATGGATGCCAGCCCAGACTACTATACCCAGCAAAACTTTCAATCACCATAGACAAACAAAACTAGATATTCCATGACAGAACCAGATTTAACCAATACCTAGTCACAAATCCAGCCCTACATGAAGTAATAGAAGAAAAACTCCAACCCAAGGAAGTTGGCTACATCAACAAAAACAAGAGAATAGATGATCCCACAACAGCGAATCCCAAAGAAGGGAAAAACACACACAATAACATCACCAACAACAAAAACTAAAATAACAGGGACTAGCAATCATTGGTCAATAATATCCCTTAATATCAATGGACTCAACTCACCGATAAAAAAAAGACAAAGATTAACATATTTGATACAAAAACAGAATCCATCCTTCTGCTGCATACAAGAAACACACCTCAACCTCAAAGACAGACATCACCTCAGAGTAAAGGGTTTGAAAAATTTTTCCAATCAAATGGACCTAAGAAACAAGCTGGTGTATCTATCCTAATATCTATCAAAATAGGCTTCAAACTAATATCAATCAAAAGAGACAAAGAAGGACATTTCATATTAGTAACAGGAAAAATACATCAAGAGGAAATCTCAGTGCTGATCATCTATGCCCTAAATACAAGGCACCCTCATATGTAAAAGAAACAACTCTAAAGCTTAAATTACACATTAAATCCCACAGACTAATAGTGGGAGACTTCGGCACTCCATTCTCACCACTGGACAGGTCTGTCAGACAGAAAATTAACAAAGAAATAAGGGAACTAACAGATGTTATGATGCAAATGGACTTAACAGACATCTATAGAACATTCCATCCAAATATAAAAGAATATACCTTCTTCTCAGCACCTCATGAAACCTTCTCAAAAATTGGCCACATACTAGGTAACAAAGCAATCCTCAACAGATACAAAAGAGTTGGAATAGCCCCACGTATCTTCATGGATTACCATGGCTTAAAATTAGAATTTAACATCAACACTAATTCCAGAAACACACAAATACATGGAAATTAAACAATGTTCACCTGAAGCATCTATTGGTCAAGAAAGAAATTAAAGACTTCCTAAAAGTCAATGAAAATGACCACACAACATACCCAAATTTATGGGACACAATGAAAGCAGTGTTAAGAAAAAGTTTATATCACTAAGTGCCTACAAAAAGAAGCTGGGAAAACCCCACACTAATGAGTGAAAACTCTAGAACAAAAGGAGGCAAACAAACCCAGAAGAATTAGATGGCAGGAAATAATCAAATTGAGAGCTGAATTCAACAAAATAGAAACAAACAAAAAATGCAAAGAATCAATGAGACAGAGCGTTGGTTCTTCGAGAAAATCAACAAAAAATATAAACCTTTATCCAAACTAAACAAAAAAACAAAAAGAAAAGAGAGAATATCCAAATTAATAAAATCAGAAATGAAAAGGGGGACATAATAACAAACATGAAGAAAATCCAGAGAATCAAAAACCTCGACTCCACAAAATTAGAAAACTTAGAGGAAATGACAACTTTCCAGATAAATATCACTTACCAAAATTAAATCAAGACCAGATAAACAAATGAAACAGACCTATAACTGCTAATGAAAAAGAAACGTCATCAAAAGTATCCCAACCATAAAAAGCACCGGACCAGATGGGTTCAACTCAGACATCTACAAGATTTTCAAAGAAGAACTAATACCAATACTCCTCAAATTGTTCCACACAATAGAAACAGAAGGCACATTACCAAACTTTTTATGAGGCTACAATTACCCTGATAGCCAAACCACATAAAGACATTACTAAGTGAATTACAGACCAGTCTCCCTGATAAACATTGATGCAAAAATATTTAGTAAATACTGGCAAATCTAATCCAAGAACTCATTAGAAAAATCCTCCCACCATGATCAAGTGAGCTTCATTCCAAAGATGCGGGGATGATTCAACATACAAAACTCTGTCAATGTAATTCACCATATAAACAAACTGAAAAGTCAAAACCACATGATCATCACATTAGATGCTGAAAAAGCTTTTGACAAAATATGAAATCCTTTTGTGGTAAAAGTCTTGAAAAGAGCAGAGATACCAGGAACATACCTAAACATAATAAAGGCAATATACAGCAAGCCAACATCAAACTAAATGGAGAGAAACTCACATCAATCCCACTGAAATTAGGAACAAGACAAGGTTGTCCACTCTCTTCATATCTATTCAATATAGGTCTGAAGTTCTAGCTAGAGCAATAAGACAAGAAAAGGAGATCAAGGGGATCCAAATCAGAAAAGAAAAAGTCAAACTCTCACTATTTGCCAATGATATGATAATTTACATAAGCAACCCCAAAAATTCTACCAAGGAACTTCTACAACTCATGAAAACTTCCAGTAATGTAGCAGGGTACAAGATTAATTAAAAAAAATCAGTAGACTTCCTTTATACAGATGATAAATGGACTGAGAAAGAAATCAGGGAAACATCACCCTTCATGATATCCACAAATAACAAAATATCTTGGAGTAACTCTAAACAAACAGTTGGAAGACCTGTATGACAAGAACTTTAAATCTTTGAAGAAAGAAAATGAAGAAGACACCAGAAAATGGAAAGATCTCCCATGCTCCTGGGTTGGTAGAATTAACATAGAAAAATGTCAATCTTACCAAAATCAATCCACAGATTAAATGCAATGCCCATCAAAATCCCAAAAAAATTCTTCACAGACCTTGAAAGAACAATAGTCAACTTCATATGGAAAAACAAAAAACCCAGGAGAGCCAAAACAAACCTGTACAATAAAGGAATTTCTGGAGGCATCACAATCTCTGACTTCAAAGTCTACTATAGAGCTACAGTACTAAAAACAGCCTGGTATTGACATAAAAACAGACAGGAGGACCAATGAAACTAAATCGAAGACCCAGATATTAATCCACACACCTACGAACACATGATTTTTTACATGTGAAGGTGTCCTTGTATTTGGGAAATAGATGTTCAGTACTGAGATTTCCCCTTGATGGATTTTTCCAGTGACAAATATAAAACATCCTTCTTTCTCTCTTTTGATTGATTTTAGTTTGAAGTCTATTTTGTTAGATATTAGGATAGCTACACCAACTTCTTTCATAGGTCTATTTGGTTGGAAAATGTATTCCAAACCCTTTACTCTGAAGCGATGTCTGTCTTTGAGGTTGAGGTGTGTTCCTTGTTTTTGTTTTGTTTTTAATTGATTTTTATTGAGTTCTACATCTTTCTTTGCTCCCCTCCCTGTCTCTCCCCTCTCCTTCAGTCCTCTCCCAAGGTCCCCATGTTCCCAATTTACTCAGGAGATCTTGTCTTTTTCTACTACCCATGCAGATTAGATCCATGTATGTCTCAGAGATCTCATTGTTGTCTAGGTTCTGTGGGATTGTGATTTGTGGGCTGGATTTCTTTGCTTTATGTTTAAAAACCACTTATGAGTGAGTACATGTGATAATTATCTTTCTATATCTGGGTTACCTCACTCAAAATGATGTTTTCTAGCTCCATCCATTTTCCTTCAAAATTCAAGATGTCATTCTTTTTTTCTGTTGTGTAGTACCCCATTGTGTAAATGTACCACATTTTCCTTATCCATTCTTCGGTGGAGGGGCATTTAGGTTGTTTCTAGGTTCTGGCTATGACAAACAATGCTGCTATAAACATAGTTGAGCACATGTTCTTGTGGCACTATTGAGCATCCTTTGGAATATACACCCAAAAGTGGTATTACTGGGTCTTGAGGAAAGTTGTTTCCTAATTTTCTGAGAAATCTCCACACTGACATCCAAAGGGGCTGTACCAGCTTGCATTCCCACCAGCAGTGCAGAAGTGTTCCCTTTTCCCCACAACCTCTCCAGCATGAGTTGTCATCAGTGTTTTTGATCTTGGCCATTCTTACAGGTATAAGACGGAATCTCAGAGTTGCTTTGATTTGCATTTCTCTGATGACTAAGGATGATAAGCATTTTCTTAAATGTCGTTCAGCCGTTTTAATTCCTCTGTTGAAAATTCTCTGTTTAGGTCTGTACTCCACTTTTTATTGGATTATTTGTTCTTTTGATGACCAATTTCTTCAGTTCTTTGTATATTTTGAAGATCAGACCTCTGTCTGATGTGGCATAACTGAAGATCTTTTCCCATTCTGTAGGCTGTTGTTTCATCTTGCTGACCATGTCCTTTGCTTTACAGAAGCTTTTCAGTTTCAGGAGGTCGCATTTATTAATTGTTTCTCTCAGTGTCTATGCTACTGAGGTTTATTCCTTGTATTCAACAGAAACATGGATTCTTGTATCAACCCTGTTAGTCTTTGTCTTTTTTATAAGTGAGTTGAATGTATTCGTATTAAGAGATATTATTGACCAGTGATGCTAGTTCCTGTTATTTTAGTTTTCATTGTTGGTGATGTTATTGTGTGTGTTTTTCCCTTCTTTGGGATTTGCTGCTCTGGGATCATCTATTCTTTGTGTTTTTGTGGATTTGTCTAACCTACTTGGCTTGGAGTTTTCCTTCTAATACTTTGTTTAAGGGTGGGTTTGTGGATAGGTGTTGGTTAAATTTGGTTCTATCATGGAACATCTTTTTTGTCTGTTTATGGTGAATGAAATTTTGCTGGGTATTGTAGTCTGGGGTAGCATCTATGCTCTCTTAATGTCTGCATAACATTGGACCAGGACCTTCTGGCTTTCATTGTTTCCACTGAGATGTCAGGTTTAATTCTGATAGGTCAGCCTTTATATGTTACTTGGCCTTTTTTCAGCTTTTAATATTCTTTTTTTATTCTGTATGCTTAGTGTTTTGATTATTATGTGGCAAGGGAACTTTGGTTTTCTTTTAATTTCTACATTAAAGTTTGTAGCTTTGTAGGTGAATATCACTTTCACTTTTATTTGGGATCCTCCTAGTATTGTCTTGGGCACTCAGTTAGCTGTACCATTTATAGAGGAGGAAACTAACTGCTCTAACAGCTACACTCTCAAAACAAACCAGATAGAAATACACTTGAAATAGATCAAAGTCAATTACTATGCCACCATTGACCACAGAACAGAAAGTAGAAAACTAATGTGGTGTAAACTATGAATTTTAAAAGGGTCAAACAAAAATAGGCCATGAATGACATAAAGAGGTCAGAAAAATGGGGAAAGAAAAAGAGAAGAAAGTTCAGACAGAACAAAGGAAAAGAGTTGAACAAAAACTGTTAGAAAGACGGAGAGAAAACAGCAAGAGGTAAAAATTCAATTGAAAATTAGAGTAAATACAAAAACAAAATTATATACCCATAAAAAGAGGAAATAAAGCTTTTCTTAAAACTAGTATGAAATAAAAGCAATGCTAAAGCTGCAAGGTGCTCCATGAGGAAGTCAGATCCTTAGTGAGCGAATAAAACAATTATTTAAAAAGGATAAAAGAAAGCAATAGTCTTAATGGAGATTCCATGGATAGGTAAATAAAGCTGTTCCTAGAAGTTATATCTTATTAATTGAAAATCCCAGGAGTACCAAGTCTAGGAGGCAATCAGAAAGGCCTCCATGACCCCCCAAAATACAGGTGATTGCTACTACTGTTGGTTATCTACCACAACTATATTGTAGGACCCTATTGCTGAAGATATCACTTGTCTTGCTTACAGAATATAGAGAAATTAAGTTGGAACTGGAAGCTTCCTCTTTGCTAGCTAGACTTCTCAGTACCAGAAGGTACAGTACAGGCTGAGGGATAATTGTCATGAACTGTTACTGATGAACATTACACATCTGTGGGTCCTGTGTATAATCTGAAATAACCAGGAAGATGTACCTGTTAAGATTCAGGCCCCTGTCACCTGGCAAGATAAACCCAGATAGTACCCTAGCCAACTCAGGATCCTATAGCTGCTACATAGGTGCAAAGGTCCTTTTACAAGACAAGCTCCACCCACTTCCAATCTCTCCCCCCCACCCCATTGCCCTGCTGCTGTTCTGAATAGTCAGGCTGCTCCTTCCCTCTTCTTCCTCTTCCTTCTTCTCTCTAAATTTCTCCTTCTCTCTTCCCTCCCCCACTCCCTTTATCTCAGTAAACTCATCACTTAAACTTTGCCTGCATGGTGTATTTGTCCCCCCCCCACCCCCTGCAGTGAGGCCTCTGGCTCTCATCCTCCTCATGGCCCCTTGGCCCCCCAAGGTCTCTCACTTGCCATTTTACAGCAGTACCCACTGATGCAATAGTGACAAGCCTGTTGTAGGAATAACCAACTGTTTCCTGAATGAATTTGCAGCCCACTCCACCAGAGAGAATTCATACTATAAATCCAACCAAAAGTCCATGGCTCTGGAAGTCTTGAGCCTTAGAGGACAAAGTACTGCTACAGCTGTTTTTCTCAGTGGATGTGATGTCTCCATCAAAAGCCTTCAAAATAATTATGCTTATACCCATAGATAAGTGCTACTATAAGCTTTGGTCTAAAAAACTCTCTCTGCAATAGGCAATGGCAACCATGGAGACCCATAACTGATCAAAGCAATGAGACAAAATGGTTGTTGAATATTAGCCATAAATAAGACATATTTATAACCCCTCTAAGGCTCAGAGAATATCAAAGAAGGAGCATTAAACAATGTAGGGATGAGAAGAAGGAACAGGGTGGTGTATAATACTGATTTCTTGCTACGTCATGACCTCTGAATTCTTAAATTCACATCAGCTGTGATAATCCATTTAAGACTGGAGTTGTCAACATCCTGTAATAGAAGGGGCAGTTGTGGGATTTGTACAGAGTTAATGGTTGATGGAGGGAAAGAAAAACACTTCCTTCAATTGTATAGCCATTGGTAAGATGTCCATGTTCCTGTTTTAAAAAATAAAGGAAGAAAGAAAGAAAGAATAGGAAAACCTTGTAATGTCATCCATGTTTTTGTAAGTAATCATAACGAGATTCATTGGCTTAACAACTTAGAAGATGAGACTGGTTGTGAAAAGGAAACGGATCAGCAGGAAAGGAGGGGGACTAGAGTGGTTAATTAGAAGTTGATATGATAAAAACACATTTTGTATATGTATTCGAATGCTATAATTAGATCAATTATTATGTATAATTAATGTATGTTAATGAAACTATCATGAAAAAGATGAGGTAACATAACAGGAAGAAAGAAAAATAATATTTAGAAATTATGAAGTATTGAAATGGTTTCTTTCTGGGCCCTCTAATATTAGAATCTACCAGGAGGAGGCAGTAGGTCAGTGAATATTAGAGTCACTTGTCTTTTCTTTACCATTCAGTCTAATGGGGCAAGTGGGCAAGTGTCAAATCTGACAGGTTCTCTGTGACTGACACCTGCAGTTATCTCCACCCAGTGTCTGTGGCAGAGGAATGAGTGACCCTTCTTCTTGTACCTTGGGTCTCTGATGACCACATACAGCTCTGTGACCTGCAGGCCTGGAAAGCTCTCCCATGCCCCAGAGACTCCTCAACTTAGACACATATGGGATGCTGATGTGTAAATCAACGTGTGCACTGAGGATTAAAAAAATAAATGTTAAGATGTGTACAGGTGATCAGAACCCTGTTCAGCATCACAAACTCATTGGGAGTGAGAAGGCTGCAGACACAGCTTCTTTTTGGTTTCTTCCTCCATTGCACTCTACATTATTGTTTGAGTTAGGGCTTCCCACTGAGCCTGAAGCACACCGGTTTGCTTAGACCAACTGACCAGTGAACTCTGGGTACCTGCCTATGTCACCTTGCCAGTACTGAGGTCACAGATATATATCCACCATAGCTGGATTTTGCATGAATCCTTGGAGAACAAACTCCAGTTCTCATACTTGTTTGTCAAGTACTTTACTGGCTGAGCCATCTCTCCAGGCTCCTGGGAGGCTTCTTAAGCCAAAAAGTGCAGCACAGTAATATGCTGAGTACGTAACACTTATTGAGCACTTACTGTATACTTCTGCCATAAAAAAAACCAGATCAAGCTAAAGATGCAAATAAACTTTTGCTCAGGAATATATCAGAGAGGGAGAGAAGGTGCACTTGGTCTACAACACAGGGTCTTTGAGTTTGAAGAGCTAGAGGGGCCATTGGCTATGTGTGCTCACTAATTGGCCTTACCATAGAAAATGTCGACTTCTTTATATCTTCACACAGAATGCTCTAAAACATGGAGCAATGTGTCTATCAGAAAACCCCCAACCTCCCAGAGACCATGGCCTGGGAAGCAACCTTTTATGACTGGTGTACTTCAAAGAAATTATTCCAGGGTCCTTGGGAGGATTATTATTGAGCTTCAACCTGGCAAAAGGAATCTTAAAATATTTACATATTAAAGTGTCAGAGAAGGAATCTGCAGTTACAGTTTGTCTAAAGAAAAGAAAAAAATGTAAGTGTAGACCTAGAGAGACCTAGAGCCAAGAAGAAGCCTGTCAAAAGTCTTTAGTGGAACCAAGGAGAAAGTTAAGGCCCTCTCACTCTCTGACATGGCACCATCTCATTTCATAAGCTCTTCTCCACAAACTCCCCTGAAGAAGACAGTAACACCACTTTCCTTTCAGAGCTGTTGCCCACAGCTCATCCATTAAACCACAGCAGCTTCCACATTTCTGTGACTTCAGTCATGCATAGTAGGAGCCCAAGGAGTTTACTGAATGAACAGATAATCTTTGTTTTACATCACTCTGGTGTGTCATTGGCCAAATGATGACACTAAGTAAAAGAAGATGCTAAGACCCTATAAGCATTTATAAGACCTTGGTTAGCATCCTTGTTCTCTCCTGGAATACCAAGTACTAGAGACCCAGACAAACTTCCTGAAGCTATAAAGAAAAAATTAATTGCAGCAAGATATGGAAGAGAAAATACTAAATGTGGGTGCAAAATGCTGAGGAAATGTAAATGGAACAAGACACCATTAACGTTTTGTATTTTAGGCAGCCATCTTGCTGTGAGCATCTGCTGGTTAAATAAGCTGTTACATAGTCTGGTCTAATGTAACGGTTCTATGTTTAAATGTGGAAGGAAAGTAGATCATTAGTCAGTTTCTGGAAAGTTTTGACCCAGTGCTTACAAAGATAGCACTCTAATACTTCACTTCTCACAAGGATCATCTCCTAGTGACTGTAAGGCTTACAGTGGTCCCCAACACCAAACTAGCAGGATAATAAAGCAGATGTGGCGACTATCCAAGGAACTTGGAAAACCTGTCAGATGTCTGTCTTCATTTCTGCATTTGATTTCTGCTCCATGGTCTTTTGCCTCAACTGAGCTTGCTTGTGATGGCGGCATAGTGGTTCCCAGTGAGTCCAGTCTTTCTCCTGTGAGCCTGTACCTCCAACAACTTTCTTCCAAAGTCTCCACTGACTCTGATTCTAATTAGTCTTCCAAAATGACAACTGGGTTTTGTAAAATTGTGTTCAAGACTTTGTAAGTTATAAGGCTAAAAGGAAGAGGTTGCCTGGGAGAAGGGCAAAGTTAGGAGATGTTTATAACTTCACCTTTGGAACAATACCATTTTTAGTCTGAGACAAGAGGATTAAGGTGGAGACTTCAGGGAGGGAAAAGAAAAAGCAGGAGAAGCTAGGCCTCCAAAACCAAAAGAAGGGGAAAATCTTGCTGAAAACTGCTTGAGACAAAACGACATAAGCATTGTTGAATTGTTGGATGCAGCAATGTGCAGATTTCTGAAGACGTGCTCATAAGATATTTCAGTAGAGTGCTGGAGATAGATAAGAGCAAGAGGAGGACTGTGTGGGAGGTGAGAAAGCAAATGGATGGATCTCCTTTGAGGAGTGTGATGGAGTGGAAGAAAAACGTGGTGGGAGCTGCTATCCTAGCTTTCAGCTCAGTGACATAGTCAAGCTACATAGAGACAACATTCAAATGTGGCCATGGGGTAGGATAGATGGATGGGAGAGAAACAGTACTCCAGACCCATATGAGCAAACTAGTAACTGAAGAACCAGGAAAACAAGCATGATCTTCATTAGATGACACAGAGTTGCCAAGTGACCTAACAGAACATCAGAAGTGTAGTTATAGAACTGAGCAATTCAGAAGCAAATCATGAAAATTATAAACTTGTGTACTGATAACAATCCATATAAAAATAGAGGAACTCCCAAACAAAAAACCCAGTCACAGGAATGGAGGTTTAGTCAAAGGGATGGAGCAAACAAGTTAAAGAGCCTCCAGTGGCCAAAGCAAAATTTATAAACTAATATTAAATTATATATCAAAGCATAAAATCCATTTCCTTGATTCCCAACTGAATGAATGAATAAAGGAGGAAGAAGTACCATACAAGAAGCTGTGATGCAACATTTGTAGATGTTACACCTTCAAGATGAAGTATAGCTCCACACTAGGTGAGGTGAGCTCACAATATGAAAAGCAGTAATAACGTGACAGTGGAAAACTCGAACAAGCACCCAGGTCACCAAGGCAGTAGTAGATCACACTGATAATATGGACTTTTGATGCCATATGTTAAATGGTGTGACTTTCTGATCTCCCAAACCCATAACCCCAGACTTACCATAAAATAAACATCAGAAAATACTAGTTGAATAATTGTATTAGGCAGGGTTCTCTAAAGGAATAGAACCATAGAAAGAATATATATATTTAAATGGAATTTATTAGATTGTAAGCCAATCTAATATAATCTGGGTAGTCCAACAATGGATGTATTGATACTGGAAAAGTTGATACCCTACTATCTTTTCAATCCACATGGCTGAATGTCTTCTTGCAGTCCAGATGGGATTCTGAAGACCTAAAGGAAAAACACTGGTCTACTGTCCTCTTTGAAAGCCAGAACAAGCTGGGTTCTTGTATTAGCAAAGGAATGCTGCAGATGAACTTACCAAGGAGATTGAGGAGAGGCAACTAAAAGCAAAATCCTTCTACTTCTCTTTGTCTGGGCCACACCAGAAGATAGCATCCACACCCATAGTGGGTCTTCTCACTTTGAATAACACAATAATAAACATCCTGCACAGGTGTGCCCAGTAGGTTGTCTTTAACTGGTTCTAGATCCAGGCAAGTTGATGACCAAAATTAACCACCACAGCACTATTTACAATATAACTACCCAATCCTTCTCCAAATAGTTGAAGTCATCAAAACTTGGAAAATTTGAAGAAAAAAGAATTACAACCAAAAAGTACCTAAGGAAACAGGATGACTAAATTTAATATGGTATCTGGAATGGTATTCTGAACAAAAACAGGAAATTGGGAGAAAAGTAAGAAAATCTATCAATACATGGGCATTAGCTAATAGTAATAATAATGTATCATTATGGTTCATTAATTGTAACAAATGTTTCAGAATAACATAAGATATTAATAATAGAGGAAGCAGAGTGTATCATGTATGGGAACTCTGTGTTCTATCCTCATCATGATTTTGGAGAATAAAAACTGCTCTAAAATGAAATATTCAGAAAAACCACGAAACAAAGGGTGAAGGGTACTGCAGGGATTTCCATATCTGTCTAGACATTTTCCATAGAAACTGAACAGAACAGCCACATTGCAGGTGTTAAAAAAGAATATCCTTTATATTGATTTAGAATACATTATGGTTCCACTTTTATATTGATTGTCTAGAAATGTACTTTAAAGATGTTCTGTTTTCTAGACTCTAAGTTAGATCACCTCTTTCAAGGGCAGGACAGCAATAAAGAGTGAATATTCTCATAAATCAATCAACTTGGAACATGATGTTCAGTGATGCTCATAAGAAAGGACCCAGGGTGTTCTCATCAGAGAGTTCTTAATTCTTCTGGGAAAATTATGTGATAGCTACCCTTCCCATGATAGTTAATGTCAGTATATAGTATAACATGGTACCAAATAGGTAAGGAAAAAGAAATTTAAAGTTAGATCCACATAGATGCAAACTCTAGTTTAACACTCCTAATTCTATGTGCTTGAACATAAGATTCCATTTTATTCACTCATCCGAAAGAAAAAAAAAGGTTCATCTGAACAAGGCAGAATAAAATAATGGATGTCAAGTGCCAGACTCACACAACTCCAAAGTAAAATGCTTCCTTTTCCTTTCATGTCCTTCATACAGTAAGAAACATCAAAGGTAGAAAGGTATGCCTTGCCATGTTTTGACCTCTTGAATTAATAAGACAAAGAATCTGTTCACTTAAGAGAAAACTAATAGAGGACAGCAATTGGAGTAGAATACTAAGAGAGACTACCCAAAGGCTCAGCCTTCTCCGGGCATTTTAATGTCTTTCTTGAATCTTCGATGAAGAGACTCTGTATTAGTTATTTTTATGTTGCTGTGATTAAACACCCTACCAAAATGCAACCTATGGAAGAAAAGATTTATTTTGGATCACAATTACAGAGAAATAGTCTATTATGGCATGGAAGACAAGGCAAAAATATTATGGTAGAGAAAGCATGGTGGCAAAAACAAAAAGCTGGCTTATCACATTTTTATCCATACACAGAAAACATAGAAAACAAGAAGGAAGGCCAGCTCATAAATACTCAAAAGCCACTCCCAGTGACATACTTCCTCCACCTCCTAAAGATTCTATATTCTTCACAAGCAGTGCTACCAACTGGAGACAAAGTGTTTAAACACCTGAGGCTTTCAGGAAATTTTCAAGCAAACACCCACAGATCCTTATGGATGTGCTTCTTAGAGTGCTTGATACAGTCTCCAAAAAAGACTGTGTGAACATACATGTATACTTGGCATTGTGATATCATTCAAAAATGCTTGCTCAACTCAGAATGTTTCAGGGAAAGCTAAGATCTCAATGCTGATTAGAAAATGTTCCAAAACCTTCAGGATTAAATGTAAATTAAAGAAATCGAAAGTATTAATACATATAGATCACATAGAACAATGCCTCACATATTGTCAATGCCTCATAAATCCAGTAAATCATGTTCAACCACAAGTGTCAATAGAGTTCTTAGAATCAGAGCAGTATGAGGATGGTTGGTTCTCATTGCTGTATATGATCCTATAATTTATCAATCTATTACATCCACATAACTTGTTAATCGATGATGTATTAATAATGTTGATGTTTCAATATTTTGATGGGTTCTTATAATACGAAGGTTTCAATTCAAAGGAGTGAAAGAGACATGGAAACTTGTTGAGATAAGGGGTAGAACCTGAAAAAAGTTAATAAGGATTTAGAAATGCTATTTAGAGTAACCTTGTGAAATGCATCCGCAAAGGTTTTCTAAAGGGGGTCCTAGACCACAGGCCAAGTGACTAAAAAACCTGTAGGGCAGGAGTCCAAATCCAGAGATTCCTCTGGGTAACAATGAAAGGGATGAATCCAAAAGAGGATAAGCAGCAGAGACATGGTAAGAACCCTGCAACCAGGCAATAAACACCGCACCTAAAAGGTACACCATGAGCAGCTCTTTCTGGTTGTTATAATTCAGTGTTTCTAGACCTGAAATATTTCTAGAGAATTCAGCAATCTACAATTTCATATGAAGTGTTCTACATCTTAAGTATTGATGATGTATATAAATAAAAGAAATAGTTAAATGTCATGGAGCTATCTGTTTATAATGGAATATTAAGTGTTCATCTCTCACCAGGTATAGTGTCATACACCTACAATCTCAGTACTTGGAAGATAGAGCAGGAAGACCACCATGAGTTAAAGGTCAGTCTGGTCTACATAGAGCGTTTTAAGTCAACTAGGGCTATCTTGTAAGAACTTGGAATAAAATACAAAAACTAAGCAAAAATTAATCCTCTCTATCTTAAAAATAAAGTCTTGTAGAGATTGCATTTATGATTATAGGAATGTGTGTGTGTGTGTGTGTGTGTGTGTGTGTGTGTAATAACAATCAATAAAAGAAGAGTCCATGAATTTGAATGACAGCAAGGAGGGGTAGATGGGTGGTGTTGGAGGGAGGAAAAGGAAGAGGGAAATGACATAATATAACATATAAGTATATATATATATACTATATAAGTATATTATAATATATAAGTATACTATAATCTCAAGAACTAATTTAATAATAAAAAGAATCTAAGAAAGTAACAGAAGCTCATAAAAAGCCCACAAAGTCAAAGGCAAGATTGATTCAGGAAATGAGCAAATAGAAGCATGTGAAGAATGTGGGGTTCTTGATGGCCTGTCCTATTTCCAGATATTTTTTCTTTTCTTTTGAAAGTTTCAGTGGTTTACCTACCATCTGCCTGCTCTTCCTTGCTTCACAGCCATACACAAGCTAATATTTCCAAGATTATGTGAGGCAAAGGCAAAAGCCAGGAACTGGAGAAGAAGATAGTAGTGAGGACAGATAACTGCCTGAAGCATGCTTGTGTCTCCTCACCTGTTTGATAAGTTCTGATTGTATCCCCAACTTTGTGCCAACATGAACTAGACGAAAAAATTTCAACAGATTTAGCAAACTCACTTTCATGGAGATAACAAACTGGTGGCACCTGTACCTTCTTTTAGCCTGCTTAGAATTCTAGCCTGGGTGACTGAAAGAAGACATTAATTTAGATTTGGTGAAATACAAGATCAATATGCCACCACACTCTTTTTCTTGGTGTTTTCTTATATGATAGAGAGGGAGAGAGACAGAGATAGAGAGATAGGGGTATAGGTAGGGATAGGGATGAGAATTTATGTATATATTATCATATTATGCACATATATAGAAAGGGGGCACTCTGATCACCTCCTTTTCTCATAAGGATCTATTAGCAACTCCATTATCTAACTTTAGTTTATTCCCAAATTCTATCTCCAAAGCACCATCACTCTGGGACATAGGGAATAAGACTATAATTTCTATATTTGGCAGGATGGGAGGAAAGTCAAAGAACCAGTCTTACCTTCTTTAACAAAGCAGGGAGAGGAAAAAAATAAAATACTAGGTATGGAGAATGGGCTGCTGGCAGGTGCCAGGTAGGGGAAAGTTTCATGTTGGGCAAGTTAGAAAAATAAATCTGTATGCAAATTTTTGGCTAACTGCCAAGAAGTGTAATCTGCATACAGATGTCAAGGACAGAACATTCCAATGGTGGTGCCTGAGTCTTAATTATAATATATCTTCTCCTGGCTGCTGTCTGGGAGTGTTCTGCCTCTCACCTCCTTGCCATTTCATTGTACCATTTAATTAACAGCATATGAGATCCTCCCTTTACAGCTGATGAGTAGTGAAGTGGATTTCTAGAGAGAGAGAACTCCAAGGAATCTGGAACATTGGGAAAAAAAATGCACTGCCTTACAGAGATGAGTAGGAAGTTGTTCCTCAACCCTGTGTGACTTTCTTCTCTTTCATCTCTACCACCATGTTCTCTCTACAGATACAGCAATGTCCTCTGTAGGAAAAGACTGGAGTTAGTTCAACAGCCTCACAGAGTTGAGTACACTGAAAGAAGTTCAAATGTGTTGAATAGTAAAGGGCTTCCCCTCCTCCTATTTCACAGATGAGGAGGTGGGGCAATCCACACTTTCAAAGAGAATCCTTTCCTTCTCCAAAGCATCACTACAGTTAGCTGGCTAGAAGATATGTTCTTCACCTTTCTCTTTCAGGCTGTTGCCTGAAATGGCTGAGACATGGCAGGGTTGATTCACTAAAGTACAAAGAATACAGTCAAGTTCAAGGATGCATAAAGTTTCAGAACTGGAAATAAATTTAAAATCCAGCCACTACAGCCCCCCCTCCACCATAAGCAACTACTGTGTGACACAAACTAAGAAGAGAGCAACAGAGAAGGTGAGAAACCCATGTTTGAACTCCTAGTGGTTATCCTACCTTGGTGTGTGCAAGCAAATGAAAGCAGAGCCAGAGAGTCCTTGCTGGGGCAAGTTTGCTTCCTGACAAGGTTTTTTCTACAAATGAGTGTAGCTATGTATGTGGCCTTTCCCTCTCTCCCTCCCTTCCATGAACTGATGGGACCCTAAGTTTAGGCATCATAACATCACAAAGAATGAGAATTAGTTGCTATTTATAATGCTCAGATTATTTTAGGGAGGGATCAATAGACAAGGACCATATATGGACCAATACCAAGCAGGTCCTGTGCATTTTCTTTCTGCTACAAGAATATTCTGCAATTTATAGTCATTATTTTGGCTCATCCCTGTGAGTCAGAAAGAACAGTTTTTTCATCCTATGTCTTGACATGAATTAAAACAGACTAACTCCAGGCTTGTCTAGGAAGAAACATCACCCATTCCATTAGTGTCAGAAGTCACATACCGATCTATGTTCAGTCAAATTCCTAAGTTTTTGCATTGAGCCACTGGAATCTGGTACTACAAAGGGGCTTATTTTACTTAGGATTTTTCTTGCTGCAACAAAATACCATAACCAAAACAAGTTGGTTTACATGTCCATTTCACTGTTCATCATCAAAGGAAGTTGGGACAGGAACCTGGAGTCAGAAGCTGATGCAGAGGTCATGGAAGGGTGCTACTTACTAGCTTGCTCCCTGTTGTTTGTTCAGCCTGCTTTTTTATAGAACCCAGGACCACTAGACTGCACCACCACCAATGGGATGGGCTGTCCCCTATCAATAACTAATTGAGAAAATGTCTTACAGCTGAATCTTACAGAAGCATTTTCTCATTTAAGGCTCTGTACATTCAGATAGTTCTAGTTTATGTGCCAACACAGACTGCCCTGCATGGGACTCAATTTCTAGATAAACAAGGATGAGGTATACCTCAACTACACTGAGCTTCCTATATACAGATCTTTCTCCTCTTTTGACTCTGAGTCACCAGGAGTAGGCATTGACCCATTTTGTTTACCACTGTTCTTCTGGGCACATCTATTATAAAGATGAATACTTTGCATTAATATGGATTTTGGTTTATTGATACAAATTTAAGGTCAATTTTGTTATATGTATATTTCTGCTCTTGATTAAGGTATTATGTTTGTGCAACTCATTTAAAAATGTAATGTATGATTAAGAAATACAGGTTAATAGATAATCATCTATAATAGTCAAGCTTGTGGTCATGTTAGTTAGGTTTTCTAGATATATAGAGATATATTTCAGTTAGATAGATAATCTTCAAACCTTTCAAAGACCTATGGAATATGGCACTTAAAATGTTTAAGAAATTAGGACTTTTCTCAGCAATGAGACACATCTGTTCCTACAAGCACCAATCTACTTCAAGAGGATGATGGGCATTGAAGAGCCTCTTTATGGAGTTTGTTAGCCATTTGGGAAAAAAAAAACTACTCTTTCCTGGACTGTTTGATGTTATGCTGCTTGAACTGGACATGAAGGACCCACAGAAAAAAATGACTGCTGAACTTGCCTAAAGGTGAGCTGGTCCTTCAGGGTTCCTGCTTCATGAAAGGACAGAAAGAGCCTGCTAGACATTCTGCAGGACACAAAACAAAGTGACTGACAAACTGCCGATATAAGTGGAACTGTCTTTAAAATTTCCTGCTTCATGGAAAAGTCTGCCAGATACTATGTGCCTATAGGCTGAAGATGGATGCCCCAATGTTACAGAAGAACTTTGGGTGACTGTTCAGGCAACAGTATGTCTCTGTCAATTCTAGAGTTTTGAAAGTTGCTTGCAACGCACTTTGTGGTTTTTTAGGTAATATTACATTATTCTGGAGTCTTTGATGGAGTTGAAGAATAGATATAGTTATAGCTATAGTTTTTCTTAGTTATGATAAAAAATAAAATAGACATACATATTGTAAATATAATTCTTGTTTGATAACTGTTTTGTTGTATATAATCTTGCTATGTTAAAGTTAAAACCTTCCTTTTTATTTAGACAGAAAAGGAGAGGTGATATGGGATTCCCTCTGTAGGCTGTGAATACCATTGGTTAATAAAGAAGCTGCTTTGGGCCTATTGCAGCTCAGAATAGGGCAAGGCAGGAGTTACAAGCAGATAGAGGAGAGAGTAGGCAGAGTCAAGGAGAAGTCATGTAGCTGCCACAGGAGACAGATGCCAGACTCCAGATGGAACCTTACCTGTAGGCCACAACCACATGGCAATATACAGATTAATAAAAATGGGTTAAGAAATAAAGCTAGATAGCAAAACACTTAAATGATTGGCCAAGCAGTGTTTTAATTAATACAATTTCTGTGTGGTTATTTAGGGTCTGAGTTGCCAGGAACAAGCAGCTTCCACCAACACACATGTAGCATTAGAACACTCAGTGTTTGTAAGTGACCAATTTAAAAAAAAAAAAGGCACCAGCTCCAAGAGATGAAAGATTCTGTATTCTTGTCTTCTTTCTCTCCATAGAACTTCTATCTCTGTCTTTCCACACTTTGACTATTAGGCAGATCACAACCAGAGAAATGTATATTTTTTCTGTATCATTTTTACTTCTGCAAAATTGAATTTTAAACTTGATAACCTATCTCTCCAAGCTCCTTTTACAGTAACCGTACCATAATTATCCTTTAAAACCCAACTCAAAGCTTCCATCTTGTGAGAAATGCCTACTCCATGCCCATTCTCTTTCAAGACTTCATTCTTGCCACAGACCTGCTCTGGCACTTGTTGGCCTGAAACATTTGTCGAGTCAGGGAAATCTATCTGCTTATTCAAAGTTCAAATGACCTAAATGCAGGAGTACATCTTCCCCTCTCTACCTGAAGTGTCTAGCAGAGTGACTGGCACTGAGGAGAACTAAATAAAAAAATGAATAAATAGACAACATGTGCATAGATGTTCAATAAATTTATCATTTTGAGTAAGTAGGACTCAGACTTTCAATAGCTATTTCTTAAGTGCTTACAATACACTGTATGGATTCTAAGACCATTGGAGATAGTATTGGATAAGGCAAAATATATAAGAAACAACTTTAGAAATAATGAAATAGGATATTTTAGAGAGAGATAAGTATGGTAAAGAAAATAACACAAAAGAATATACGAGATAGCAGTTGAGTGGAAGCTCTTATGATTAAGTGGTCAGATTATCTCTCTGAGAAAGGGATAGGTGAACAGAAACCAGAGTGACCATGATGCACCAAAAGCAGGAAAGATTCATAAAAATGATCCAGGAAGAATGAATTGCCATAAGGACTGTTAGGAGGGACACACTCTATAAGTTGAAGATATCACAAGAAACTTAAGTAGTCTAGAATAAAACAGTTGAGATGAGCTCAGAGTCTATGCTAGTTGCCTCAGTTCATTCCTGTAGGTGTAGACAAATACCTTGGAGTCATAAATTATAAGTAGTAGAGATACATTGTTCACAATTTTTAGGCTGGCAAGTTCAAAATCAAGGTGCCAGTCCAAGGTGAAAGTCCTTGATGAGGACTTTCTCTCTGCTTTGCTGATCGTACCTTATTGCCATAACCTCCCGTGTCCCTTTTATAAGGCATGGATTCCAATGCTGAATGCGGAGCTCTCGTGGCTTAATCACCTGACAAAGGCCTCACCTCTTTGCAGGTTTGCACTGGGGGTTAAGTTTCAGCATATGAATCTTGGTGGGGTGGACATCAAAGTGCAAATCATAACACAAGAATTCACTGCCTCAATAGTACCTGAGCCCTCACAGACATATATTATTTGGGCCTTATGGGCCATAGCAAAAATATCAGAAGGTTTTAGGCAAAATAGTGACATTATTGCCTTTTGTTTAAGGAGGTTAGAACAGTGAATTTTTGAAGCTACTATGGCAAGAACAGACACAGGAAAAACAGTGAGGGAGCAAATGCATTAGTCCAAGTGTGAGATGTTGGTGGCAGGTCCAGGAGTTTCTATGGTGATTCTAGGACAGAGGTGGGATGAAGAAAGAATTTCAGAAGTGACACTTGCAGAACAAACTCGAGTGCTTGGTGCCAACAGTGAAGAAAAGCAGGACTCAGTGGTGGTTATTGTTTGCCCAGAGTTTCTTTGTAACACATTTCATTACTGGGTGTTGTAGAGAAGCCCCATTTCTGTTACTCTTCTCCACACCCAGCAAGTAGTTAAAACTATCCAGCACAACCCAATTGCTTTCTTGCTACTCCCCAACCTTCACTCACTTCCTGCATGTTCCCTCTTCAAACTCACTGCTTGAGCCTGGAGCAAAGTACTTTGGCCTAATCAGCAAAGTACAATTTGAGGAAAACTGGTATACATTTTTTAGAAAACAACATTTGTACCAGGTAAACACTACATGAGTGGTTGAGGCTTCTAGTCAAAGAAGTCCTCTTGCAGGGATGGTAGAGTATTACATTACAATGTCAATGATGCCAGAGGAGGGCACAAGGCAATAGTTTTCCCATAAAGCACTCATTTTGGAATGATTTGGTCACTTAGACTGATGTGGCCTCAGTCAGTTCGATTTATTACTTGGGGTATTTTACATCTAATTTTATTTTGTTTAATGTATGAGTACTTGCCTGGATGCATGTCTTTGCAGTGTGCATACAGTGGGGTCCAGAGGAGGGTGTTGGATCCCCTGGGAATGGAGTTACAGATGATTGGGGGCCACTCTGTGGGGACTGGGAATTGAACTAAAACCTGGTGGAAGAGCAGCCAGTGCTGAGCTCTCTCTCAACAAATTTAATTCCTTTTGTATTGTAATTGTGGAGTTATTATAGAAGGTTGAGTTCCTTATTATTATAAGTCTGCTGTCAGTAGCAGACAACTAAATCCTATACCAGGCTATGTGCCTGACTTCTCATACTTTAATTTTTCTGGTGTTCTATGGTTTGAATATATGGAAATGATCCCTAATACAACAGTATTTAGGAGATAGTATAGTCAAAGTTGATAAGGTGAGGCAAATGAATTATGTGATTGTGATATGGATGAGCTAATTATCTCAAAAGGGGTTTATTTATAAAACAATGAATTTACTCTAATGGTCTCACTCTGTCTCTCTCACGTTCTTTCTTGGCTCTTTTGCTGAGAGAAACAGCATCTCTCTGGGTTCAAGACAACAGCATAGAAATGGATTCTGGTGCTTCAGTAGCTGGCAATTTGATCTTGAACTTCTGTGAATGGAAACTGTGCTTTCATTTCCCAGACACCCAGACCTGAATAATCACACAAAACTATATTAATTACTACACTGTTTGGCCAACAGCTCAAGCATATCCCTAGCTAGCTCTTATATCTTAAATTAACCAGTTTCTATTAATCTGTGTAGCACCACGAGGCTATGGCTTACCTGTAAGGTTCTGGTATGTTTTTCCTTCGGCAGTACCATTGTGTCTCCCTGACTACACCTTCCTTTCTCCTCTATCTCTGCTTGGATTTCCTGCTTTGCTATATTCTTCCCTGGCATTGGCCAAAGCGGCTTCTTTATTAACCAATAAAACATTTTCACAGCATACAGATGGGAATGCCACATCAAACTTCCTAGTCTCCAAAACAGTGAGAAATTCTCCTCTGTTCTTTTTAGATTATACAGTCTCAGGTTTTCTGTTATAGTCCAAAGCAGACCAAGGCCTGTTTTAGTTGATAGATAGAGAAGCAGCTATTCATTTTGAGCAACAGAACTTAAATGTAGATGCCTTAAGTACTGGTCTGTTGCTCTGACAAAATACCTTTAGAAAAGCAACTAAAAGAGGAAAGGGCTTATTTTGGCTTACAAAAAGATGCAATCTATCATGGTAGGCAAGACCTGTCTGTAGGAAGAGAAGACAAAGTATCAGGAACAAGAGGCTGTTTGTGCACACTGAATCTACCTTTCAGAAGTAGAACATGAACTGGAAGTAGGGCCTGAGCTATAAATACTCAAGGCCTACCATAAGTGACCCGTTTCCTCCAGCAAGGCTCTACCTCCTGAAGACCAAGTGATTAAACACATGAGTTTATGGTTGGGAATTTCAAATTTTAACCACAATGATGGATAATATACCCATCATTCTTTCCTTCCCACATGGGCAGACTGTTTGGCTTATCAGGTTATCCAATCAAACTTGCTCACACTGTGTATACAATATCTATTTGTTTAATTATTCAAACAAAATGTCTTATTGAATGTCTCTAAGTGTTCTAGTTATATCTGTGAGCTAAGTAGGAGCTAGGAGTCAGATCATTTCTGATGGGGACGTTCCAGTGGGGAAGAGGAGATTGAAGTGTCAATTACATATCAATAACACAGCCAGAGATCAGTGTTACAAAGAAAATGTAACTGATTTATACAGAGTATCTGCAGAACAGGGTCCAGCAAACATTTCCTGTGGGAAGCTAGAGTGAACTCTCCTGTTTTGTGGACCATATGGCATCTGCTGTAATAACACAACTCCCAAGACCTAGTGTAAAAGTATCCATAGATGCCTATAAAAGCATGAGGAATAAGCCTTGGCTTACAGAGAAAAGTATCAGGCCCACAGACAATTTCTTGCCCTGAAGAATATGGAAAGAATGCCAAATAGGAAGGACTAAAAAAAGATGGTGATATTTAAGCTAAGGTTCTAATTCTTAAAAGGAATAGTCTCATGGCTACTGAAGAGGAGACATTATAGGCAAGGAAGACCATGTACAAAACTTCCTTCAAGTTGTAACAACTTTAACTCAGAAACATCTACCTGTGTAGTAAGACACAGGCAGGAGGAGAGAGGTAGATAGGGGTCAGGTTGTTTTGTGTTTCAGAGCCTTTTACACAGTAGGTGTTCAGGAAACATTTAAGGAGCTCTAAGTAACTATTCAAATAAACTAAACTGTCTGTTATCTTTGATTAGACCTATATGAGCAAATTTAAGTCATTCATGCCCATAATAACCTTTTGCCTTGATCCATAAATTATATTTCAGCTTTATCTTTCATGAAGGGACCCAACCATACTTAAACCCAGCCTCTGGAATGTAGCTTGAAGCATCAGATCTTGTAAAAGCAGGCCCTCTCTGGTATAAGACAAGGAGCTAAGGGATTTTTGCCTATGATCCCTAAAAGGGAGAAATATAACATTCATGCCCCACTGATAAAAGAAGGATGCTTGCTACAAATAGTGTTAGGTATATTAACAAATATTCTGGAGTATTTTTCCCAAATATATTTCCTTATCCCAAAAGTTGTATAAAGTCCATGACTGCTCTAGCCAAAGAATAACAACCAGATGTATTATGTCACCTGTAAGGAGGAGTTGTAAGAGCCACTGTTCTAATTACCAAGTATTTCTTTCTGCCTCCATGAGTGTAGAAGTATTTATCAGAGGGAGCCTCCTTATCACCATGCAGGACAGATAATAGTTCCTAAAGTGGTGCAGAGTTGCTTTGCATTAGGATTCCACAGTTATGATTGCTCTCTAACTTACTCTGTCCTAATGTAGAAACTGGCAATGAAAACCAACTTGCTGTTACAAAAATCTGTGTTATGTTGACCCAACAGTTGACAGGGATAATTCAGAGTATCCAGACTGATATTTTGGCAGGTTATGTAGATTCTGTGAAGCTAATGTTTTTCTGTCTTGTTCTCTACTATAGCATAAAACTTCAGTTTTTGGTTCTGTAGATATTTGTTGAAAGAATGGATGAGTATTAATTTCCAGAGATATAGGAATAAAGGGAATTTTAGGTAGAGGCAAGAACTTGACTTTACAATACAAAGATTTGCATTTTCCTGGATAAGATGATTATGCCTGGGCCAAGGAGGTAAAGGAAATAACAGGAAAGAGATAGGGATGATTCTGGAGAATTATGGGATGTATTTTAAGGAAACTTGCATGCCACACTATAAGTAACTATTAGAGACCAAGCTATTCAAGATCAGATACCCAGAATAAGAAAAAATATAATTTATGAATTATGTTAAAACACAACAAGGAACAGCAAATATCTGTGCAAGACTTTTACCCTAAAGTTTTTCTGCTTTGAATATTTAAAAATATTGTGAGAAGTATGTGCATGTCTGAAGGTCATAAGCCAGTTATAAGGAATTTTTTAAATCCAGCAGGTGAGACAATCAGTAGCCAGTAAAATCTTCCGCAGAGAATACACAAGACTAGAAGCCATCATCTACCCTCATGCAATTCCAAAACCTGACATCAAAAGGTTTCTTCATGCTTTGGCACAAGCTAATTTGGTGGTGAGCACAGCTGAACCTCTAAGTGTCTCTTCCCAATCTTTATCCCTCTTCATGTGAATATTCATGCGTGTCACTCTACCATGTTGGAAATTAGGATGTACTGTTAGAGCTAAAGAACTTGCTGGCTCTGGCATTTCTTAAATCCAAAAGATTCTGAGACTTTCACAAAACTCAAATTTTAGATGAAGGAATAACAGACCTCTCCCATGGTAAGATTAAAGCTTTAGTGGGAAACTCTGCTAACAGTTTTAATAATAAACTGGAGAAGTTAGAAGAAGATGCTGGGAATGAGAAATTGTGAGCTCTGTAACAAGCTGAGATCACTGTCAGTGGAGGAGTTTGGGGTATATTCCCAGCAATAGCCACGCAAGTCTGTGCCTGATTGGAGGTGGGAGGCAAGAAAGGAAGAAATCCAGGATGTGCTTCATGCTGCTAGCTTGGAAGAATGAACAGATGGTGCGCTATCTCCCATGAAAGAGAATCAAGAATAATTATAGTTGAGGAAATAAATTCTAAATGCTAGTTTGACCATGTGTATGTGAGGCTCCTCTGAGTCTTGTACTTGAAAACACGGAGAAGGAGTTGGAAATATGCATTGGAGAGCACAGAAGAAAATCTGATGAAGGACTTACAAATTTGGAAGGTGCAGTATATTGAGTAGTGTTCCAGCAAAGGATATGCCAAGGCCCTACTCCTCAGTCTAAATATAACCACAATAAAAAGAGGTCTTTGATGCCTTCACACGAGACAGTCCTCTTTTTTTTTTTCCCAAAACAGGATTTCTCTGTGTCACAGCCCTAGCTGTCCTGTAGCTAGCTCTTGTAAACCAGGCTGGCCTTGAACTCACAGAGATTGAGTTCCACCTGCCTCTGCCTTCTGAGTGCTGTGATTAAAGGTGTGCATCACCACCCCCAGCGAGACAGTCCTAGATTTAAAGTGAGTTATGAAAACATTAGTAGTTAATTTCATAGGAGAAAAAAGAATGGGAAAAAAAGCCAGCTGAAGAGATAGATTCAATTCTATTTATAAGCCAGGAATACCAAAGAGTGTTGAAGTCTTGGGAGAGAGGCATTGCACAGACACTCCTCCAAGTCTCCAGCTGGAACCACACCCATGAACACATTGATTTTTTTTAATTTCTGACCACCAGAAAGAGGAAATAATACATCTTGGATATTGTAAGCCATGTAGTGGGTGGCAATTTGTTATGGTAATATAGGAGACTAATACATAATGTTTCAGCCAAGGGAGGAATTCTCAACAGAAAATCATGAAAATGAGGATAGAGGAACTCCAGTGGCACCACCACTGAGTAGAAAGCAAAGAACAGAGAAAGGATGCTCAGAGGGGTAAGATGAAAATGGAAAATAGAGAGCTCAGAAAATCATGAGCTTCAGGCAGGAAGACATCCTTTTGGTGTCAAATTTTGCAGAAGAGGCATTTAGAATGAAGTTTGTAGAGAGAATATCAGATTCACAAGGGAATTGGTGACTTTAAGTGGAAGCTGTTTCAGAAATCTAAGGAATCAGTAATGCATGGGGAAAGTCCAGCAGAATATTCTTTCTGAGATGTTTGACTCACTAGTGACCACCTAGTTTCCTGGGAACATCAGAAATTTCTACTACCTTGGGAATGGTGATAAAAGGAAAGTGGCCATGTTTGTGGCTTGGGGGGGATCTTTAAATATAGGGTAAAGATTTATAGACTGGGAAGTTTAAGGATCTCTACTGGCTATCTGCAGTGTTGATGTTGGGCAAAGTTTTCATCATAGGAGAAATAAATAAAATGAAAGAACTAGTCCATCCAACAAAGACAGTAAAATATCTATCATCAGTTGGAGTGGAGAGCACAGAGTATTTATTTGTACAGAGTTGTTGCTGTAAAGCAGGGGCAAGTGGGGCTTCTGAGTCTTTTTTGCAGCTAGGAGAAGACATGATCTGTTCACACCAATAAAAGAGAGAGAGAAGACAGTAGAAGTAGGGAGGGTAATCCTCTGAACCCTGAGCTATGGCATATGGACATGCCTTCTACAGTTTTTTTTTTTCCCCAATGCTAACTGGAAGCAGAGAACTAATGATTCTTAGTGATAACAGAAAAACAAAACTGAAGGAGTCTGTGTTCCTGGATCACAGTGTGGAGGAAGTCTCCTATTAATAGGAACAAATCCACAATGGATTGTTATAGTAGTGAGAAATAAAAATGGTCTTAGTAAGTGAAATGCAGGTATTCATTTATTTTAGTGGCTTTTGGTTCCTGTTGTCTGTAATAGAGTTCAATTTCTACCAGCCAGGTCACAAGTGACCCAGCTGACTGGGAGAATCTAGCATCTGTTCCATCCTCACTAATGGCTTCTCATTCTTTTAGAACAATTATTTTAATGTCAACTACACATGGGCAGGACTTAGAGAAACAGTCATGCATGTGATGGATCTCTACCTTCAACTTGCTTATATTCCAGTTGAAGCAGACAGACAGTAAGCAGATAAATGATTTTAGACAACAATTTGAGGTAAGTATATGTGGTACATTACAAAGCCTTAAATATAACAGAATGGGGGAATAAAAAGTGATGGATAGAGTATATTGCAAGAGAAAAGATCTTTGTCTGGGAAAACTATAATGGAGATTTTTGTGAAGTTGCTAGACAATCAGGTCAACATTTGCCAAGAATAACAGAGGCAAATAAAATGGCTTTGTTCATGGAGAAGTGAATATTCTGCAGAGAAAATAAAGCTTGTGGGCTTACTAGGGGAGAAGCAGACCCACACGGCACTGAGCACGAAGTCTATATTTGAGCTGAAAACACGCAGGCGGGCGAGCGGGAACCCAAACACAACTGCTTTTCCTTATGTGATGGCAACTGAGTAATTTTACCTCCTGAGTTTGAGGAAGCTCCTCCTGCTCTGAATCAGCACCGTCCTTCATACTAGAAGGCTGCAGAGATAGGAGAGCTCAGACCTCCGCAGATGGGAACACTTTTAACAGTCACGATAACTCACATTTGCAAACTATACTTCGCTAGCTCCATCTGTGTCACCCCATCCTAACGTCAATCTAGGGAGGACCAGCCAATTCTATTTTAAACACCAGGAAATTCTGGACCAGAGAGACAAAATGACAAACTAAGGCCACCAAGATAGTTGCTGCATTATTCTTGTGAAGGACAGTCCAAAGTGTCATTATTAATTCCCCTGTTTAAAATTTTCCATGGGCACTTAAAATTCAAAGCCTTTCTCATGTCCTACAGTGTCTTACGCCAGACATTGGAGAAATAGCCTGACTTTATAAAAAACATTTTATTGGAGACCATCCAGCCCCACTTGTCTGCATATCATGTATGGTTGCTTATGCAAGACAATGGGAGAATTGAGTAGTTGAAAGAGACCTGTATGGGCCACAAAGCTGAAAATATTTACCATCTGGCTTTTTCCAAAACAGGTTTGGCAACTGCTGAGCTTTGTAATCAGGCCAGGTACTCTAACCTTCTCTTCTATTCATTCTTTTCCAGATATTTTGGTTCCTCCCCAAAACACACAGACAGAGAGAGAGGAGAGAGAGAGAGATTTCAGCTCTCACAACAAATGCTGACTCTCAGGAAGACTTTCTGTGACCTCCTAGCTAACATGGCTCAAGTCCTAGCATAAATTCACTCATTTTTATTTTTGTATTTGTGGCAATATTACCTTCTTAGATGTGTGTGTGTGTGTGTGTGTGTGTGTGTGTGTACTTATTGTTGATGCGTCCCTTCAGACTATCATCTCCATGACAACAGGCATCTTAACTGCATTCATCAGTTTATTCTGCTGGTAGAATTGTGCCTGATACATACTGGCCTCTTCATAGTCAAGTGATAAGCGAATACGCAAATCAAAGAATTAATGAGACAACCACAACCTATTCTTGTCAAGTTCAGATCTCTCAACCTTGATATTACTGACATTTGGAAATGGAAAATTTGCTATTGTGTGGCAGTATTCTGTGTATTATAGTTTTTGGTACACCACCCTTGACCTGCTAGATGTCAATAGCTCATCAGCTACATCATATGAATTGTGACAAACAGAAATATTTTTACACTTTGTAACATGTCCTCTTTATGGGTATATGTGACCCAGCTTGGAAACACTGGGTTACATGGGTTTAAAGTCACCATGGTGGTATGCGGGGGGGGGGGGGGTGGCGCCTGAGTGATGGCTCACTGAGTATATAGTGCTTGCTGTGCAAACTAGAGAACCTGAGTTCAGATCTCCAGAAGCACTGGTAAAAGCCAGGTACAGTTCTATACAACTGTACCTGAAGCACTGGGACTCGGGAGACACACAGATCAATGGACTTGCTGACCAGCCAGTCTAGCCAAGATGTTAAATGCCGGTTTCAAGAAAAGACCCTGTTTCAAAACGTAAAGTGGGAAAGATAGAAGACATTTAATGGCAATCTCTAATCTTCACATAGACTCCTGAGCTAGTGAGCATCCTTGCAAATGCACATTGCCCTTGGACCTTAAAATATAAGAGCAAACTTTTATCCAAGACTGCAGTCATTCCAAATTTCTAATTAATTGAGATTGTACCTATGGGTGAACTCTGCTTTAAAGCCAGCTCCTTGGAAGACTGATGTAATTGCTCCTTTAAGGAAGCATCCATACTCTTCCAGAAACACAAAGTCCCAAGTTAGAAACCATCTTCAGTGGGGAAGGATGAACAACAGGAAGCCAGAATGTGTAATGCTTCATGTTCTTTCCACTTTCTGCACTGATACAAAGTACAGCTGGTGGGGGCACTATGAACAGAGACATTGAGGGATCTCTGGGGCATTTGGTTATTTGCAGAGATCATGAAATATTAATGTGAGTTGGTTGGTTAAGTCTTTTTGCATGACAAGAAGAAAAATGGATGAAGTATAGATGGAGCAAATGCATCAGCTGGCAAGGTCTGTATGATCTCCGGGGTAAGCAGATGAAGGCAGGATGTGGAAGTCACTTGGTGATCTTGTTTTCTGTGAGGAAAGTGCTGAGTGTGGGGAACCTGCTGCTGGTGTGGCTCCTGTACCAATGGAGAGGTGGGGCAATGGATTCTGCTCCCTTCCTGGGGATGGATTTTATTTTCATAGCTCTCTCTCCTCCATGGGATGTAACTTAATGTGATACAGCAGATGCAGCCATATCTTAAGGATGGTTTTCACCAACAGATGACCTGTAGTGAAAGACTCTGTCTGCTAAGGATGGACAAACCATCCTGACCATAAAGAGCATTTTCTGATGACAGTGGGTACTGGGGATGATGGTGGCGCAGAAACTGGGCAACATAGCCATTTCTGGGAGCCTTGTCTGCAGAAGTAAATAAATTTCCCCCAAGTTCACTCCTTATGGTCCCTTTCCCCTCTGCCAGCCTCCAAGAAATGCTTTTTGTTCCTCATCACAGCTACCAGGACTTCCTCCATTGCTCAGACTATATCTACTAAAGTTGGGTTTAGATTTGGATAAAGCCCTGGCTCTCAACTTCCATTTCAGAGAAGAAACAAATCATTCCTAGGGTTTTAGGGCCAAAAATAGGCAGGTGAAAATAGTGCAAGAAGGAAAATGAATATAGTGTAATCAGTTGTTTCCAATTGTCCTGTATTCTTTCGCCCTTCTGATTACAACACTTACATACTGGGGATACCTCAGAACACCTAGTTTCTTGAATATGAGTGATCCTAGCTTCCTCCATGCCAACTTCAGGAAAGAACCACAGCACAGAACTTCACCAATCGTTGTGTCCCCTCCTTCTTCTCATGATTACAAGTCTAAAACTTAAAGGTGTCCCTTACCAATCCTGTCACCATTTGTCAGGGATTTAGGATGAAGAGTTTGGGATAAGGTATGCTACTTCTACTTGAACAGAAGAGAGAGCAAGATGGAGTCACTGCCAGTAGATTCAACAAGAGAAGCAGAGCCATCAGATGACACAGTATAGCTGCTTCGTGGTGACTAGCTGAACTGGGTAGCTTTGTGTGTCAACTTGGCACAAGCTATAGAATCATCAAAGGAAGGAGCCTCAACAAAAGAAATGATTCCTTGAGATTCAGCATTAAGACATTTTTGTAGATAGAAGTTTCTGTCCCACCTGTTCCTGCAGCCATTCAGTCCCAAAGAAACACACAGAGGCTTATATTAATTATAAACTGCTTGGCCTATTGCTTAGGCTTGTTACTAATTACCTCTCACAACTAAAATTAATCCATAATTCTTATCTATGATTAGCCACATGGCTTATACCTTTTATTAGTGCAGCATTCTCATCTTGTTTCCTCTGCATCTTGGTGGCAACTGTGTCTAGACTTTTCTCTTTCCAGAATTCCCATAGTCTGGTTGCCCACCTAGACATCCTGCCTGGCTACTGGCCAATCAGCATTTTAGTGAAGCAATACGAGTGACAAATCTTTACAGTGTACAAAAGCATTATCCCACATCACATTTTCTCATTTGGTGACAAATGGGGGAGGGCCTAGCCCATAGTGGGTGGTGCCATCCTTGGGCTGCTTGTCGTGGGTTCTGTAAGAAGGTAGACTGAGCAAGCCATAGGAAACAAGCCAGTAAACAGCTCCCCTTCAAGGCCTCTGCATCAGCTCCTGCTTCTGGGATCGTGCCCTGTTTGAATTCCTGTCCTGACTTCTTCAGTGATGAACAGCAATGCTGAAGTATAAGCCTAATAAACCCTTTCCTTCCCAACTTGCTTTTTATTCATGGTGTTTTTGTCATAGCAATAGAAACTCTAGTTAAAATACCAAGTGACCCTTGATGTTCACCATACCTGAAATCATGCCTGAGTCTGACTGTTGACATGTGATATAAATAATTTCAAATAGTTCTTTTAATTTTTTCTCAAGCAACAATAACAAGATCTTATATTTTAACTGAAAAAGGTCTCAGAGTCTCAAGGGAAAAGTCCTTATTTTCTTTTGCTACCTGGGCCTCCTAAGTCTCTTTATTAGATACTATACAGACAATTGTACCTGATAGCTATTTTTTATATAATTATAATGCTGAAAGCTAGTAAGTATGCATATATTAAGGACCCATATATATTCAAATCACACTTGGATCTTTTTCTAGTATGTTAAAGTTTTGTTATAAAGATCTATAATAATTTTGCCTCCAATTTAAAGATGAATAGACTGAGATTCAGATAGCAAAGTAATTTCAGCAATTCATGTAGCCAATAAATGGCAGAATGGGCATTCAAGTCCTGCTTCCCTTTCTGGGCAGAGAAATTTGTCTCCCATTTAAGCTTGGAGCCACAATTAGGCAGAGCAACACTCATGCCCAGCTTGGCCATTCAGTACAACTATAAGCAAGTTATTTTATGCTTATCCAACCCTAGCATATTAATTCACAAAATGGAGTTGATATTATGAGACAAAAATATTACAGGAATGAATATAGCTTGGCCTTGTGGGGTATGTTCAAATGATATGCATTGATATTACTGAGAAGGAGTGGAATTAGTTACCTAATGCAAGCTACAAAAGAGGTGAGAGGAGAACTGGCATCGGGCAGATGATAAGTAGGGGTAGAGTGGGGAGGGAGGGTGAGCCAGCACAGCTTCCTCTTCAGAGAGCTAAGCTCTCTGAAATTGTTAATAAAGAAACTGACAATGACTTCTAGCTGTTTTGACTTGAGTTTCGGAGTGGTTTACACTGACATCTGTTGAGACAAGATGTCTGAGAGAACAACAGAATTGGAGGATAAAACTAATAACTGCCCTTGTTACACTCAAAAAGCCCATAAGGTGCTGATTTGAACATGGAAGATAGACATCTTGACATGTCAGTCTGAAGGAATGGAAGTAGGGTCAGAAATAGTCATTCTGGTATTTATCACCAAATATACTGTTGACAAAGTCTTCGGATGGGTGAGATCACTCAAGACAAAAAAGAGAAGAAAATAAAATCTAGAAAAGCTTGGAGTAAGCCCAAGGGCAGTCAGCTATTTTGAAATCAGGCAGATGATAAGATGCTGGCAAAGTACAATGACAGATTTAGAAAGGAAGAAGTCAAACAGGAAGAGCAAGACATAGGGAAGTCAAGAGAAGCTGGCACCCAAATAGTGACGTTAGCCAAGCTTGTCAATCACCCCCTCTTAAAAGGCATTTTAATGGTTATATCAACACTGCAAAGAAAGAGACACACTAATAAAAGGATGACAAGTTACTAATTATATTGTAATAAAAAACTATCAGCCATGGAAAACTTTCATGCAGTAATTAAAGCTACAATCACAGATCTTACCTGAGTTAATTTTGAGAGCTTAGTCTGGGACGCCTCAATCCCTAGAACAGCACAAAGAACCACAAATACTTTACATTATCCTAGAGTCATTAGAGAAAGCTGGAAATAATTTTTACACTCAGCACTACACAGGAAAAGTGCTGAGAGCTCTTACTGAGAAATGTGTGGATTAAGAAACCTATACATCATAGGTTAGGTTTGTTTACCTTCTAAATGTGGTATCTAAATTTCCCTATGATCCTTTCATACTCATTTGGGTTTTATTTCAAGCATTTGGAAGGTGTCAGTAGTCTCTACCAGTCTGTTTGAAGGAAAGCAGATTAAGAAACAAAATCTGGAAAGAAGACGTGGAGTTTGGAGAGTTGGTTCAGTAGCTAAGAACACTTATTGCTCTCGTAGAGTAGTCAGATCCCAGCACCTACAAAGCAGCTCACAAATATAACTCAGGATCTAGGAGAGCCTATTCACTCTTCTGGTCTCCCTGAGCACCAGGCACATGCACAATGTACATATATATGCTCATACACATAAAAATTAAAAACTGAAAACCTTTATCTAGCCGGGCAGTGGTAGAGCACAACTTTAATCCCAGCACTCAGGAGGCAGAAGCAGGTGGATCTTCAGGAACTCAAGGCCAGCCTGGTCTACTAGAGCTAGTTGGAGTACTAGGGCTGTTACACAGAGAAACCCTGCCCCCCCCAAAAAACACTTTTTCTAAAATGTGGAACTCAGAAAAATGAAGAAGATGGTGTCACCCAATACAAATACAAACCAAAATTCATGAAAATACCAGACAGGAAAGCAGAATACAGAGAAAAATTTTCCTCAGGAAATAATAAAAATAGCAAGCTTTGTAACAGTATCTCTTAGAACCTGGAATGGAGGCAACCAAGATTGGTCATCAGGTGCAGGTCCTTGCCACCAAGCCTGATGACCTGAGTCAAATTCCTGGAACCACATGGTAGAAGGAGAGGTTCAACTCTTACAAGTTTTCCTCTAGACACAATGCTTACGACATGGTACACTTGTACACACAATCAAAAAGTTCAATAAATAAGTAAGCAAGTAAGTAAAAGAAGAAAAAATCCACTTTCCTTTGGAGTGGACATGAGTCAGGAAAAAAGAGAACAGGCAGCAATTTCATAGTAGAAACTGTGAAAGAATGTTGCAAACAAGAGATTATTCATGATATTCTCAGATATGAGAAAGGTAGATTTAGCCAACAAAACTATTCAGCTGTCTTCAAATAAACAAATATGGTTTAGTATAAACATGTCCCAAGTATTGCATGAGACATACCTACTCCAAAATTAACAAAGAGCAGATTTTTGAGTATCATTTCCTAAATTCTTATTACTCCAAATACGTATTTTTAACTTTCAAGAAATTCCAATTTTCTGCTGTGCTTCGTCTTGCAACCTTACAAATACATACTCCTATGGCTACACTTTTTCTTGGTCTCTTTCCCTATTACCATTTGACAGTGACTTACTTGGCCAATGAGGTATAAGAAAGAACATAGACAGAAACTTGAACAAAGCGTGTGCATGGAGATGGTGCTCCGGGAATGCGGCTGACTCTACACAAGGATACACGGTTTAGCCACTATGAGCATGCAATGCATCCTGGGAAGAGCATATGAAACCCAGCTGACTGCAACCAATAGAAGCTCTAGTGAGCACAATATAGTCACCTTAATTGCCAGTGGTGCACAGAAGTGTGAAAAGGAAAGTCACTGTTGTTCTCAGCCATCTCCACGAGGCTCCTGTCCCTCCCACAGAGCTTCTTAGATGGCTGATTGCAGTTCCCCAAGTGGAATCGAATCCTCCTGTTGTTCCCATCTTTCTTCAGACAGCAGCCAAAGTGATCTTTCATTAACACATGTAGTCTCGGTGCTTAAAATTCCCCAACTGAGTTTTAAGGGTGTTCTTTGTATAGCGATTGATAGCATATCTCATCTCACTGTTATTCATTTAGTGAAGAGGTATGTAGCATCTCCTGTGTGCAGGCTCCTGAAAGAGTAGCTGAGGTATGATCTCCAGAGTTCTGTAATCCGCCTACATTTGAATAATCCAGGCCAGTTACTAAAATTTCATACTCATGGACCAGTCCAACAGTGTTAGATCCTTTGGTGATAGGCCAGTAATTTGCATTTGAAACAAGTCTTTCTGATTATTTTTAATTCTCTCTAGACTTTGAGGATTTCTGGACAAAATGGATACAAAAACTATAGGCACTACTGAGCCTAGAAGCTATGCAAGTTAGGAGATTGAGGAGTTCACATGGAAACCTGATAGAGTGATTACACACTGACTCAAAGTAGAAGCAGACTGAACAGGGAACTTGACTTTCTGGGTCTGGGTCTCAGTTAATAAATAACAGCCACCATGCATTCAACACTTACTATTGTTAAGGAAATAAGGTAGAATCTAAACATACACACTTTAGAATCTTCACAGTGAATCTTCAAAGTAGGAGTTATAATCACAACTTTAAAGAGAAAAGAGGTTTAGAGAGGGGCTGTTGTTTGCCCAAAAACATATAACTAGGAGTTGCAGAATGAGGGTGTGGCACCCATCTGACTGACTGTAGTACACATAGTTTCCATTGCACTGTGGAGCCAGCTTTCCCATCTTGGTTGTCTTTGCAATGGCATAGATTGCACAGATCATTTTTGTAGCCTGGGATCAGATTCTCTCCGAGCCTACTCTAGGTAATGACTGCACTTGTTGGGGGCGGGGCTGCGGGGAGTGGTTGGGGGAGAAAATGTCAACAATCAATCCAGGAAACACCAATTGTAAGTCATCTGCCTGTCACTTTCAATACATATAGCTCCAAAGACCTTGCTTAGGGGCTGAGGAATGACTGAATTGGAAAAAGGCTTTCAGAGAATCTCAAGGACTCACATTTTTTAAAATCTTAGTGTTATACTTGTAATTCAACAGCAGAGAGACAGACAGGCTTAGCTCTGGGGCTCACTGGCCAGTCAACCTAGCTGATTTGGTGGACAGTGAGAGACCAGTCTCTAAAACAAATGATGGATAGTAACTCAAGACAACAACCAAGGTTGACCTCTGACCTCTACATTCAAACATGGATGCATGTGCATGCGCACTTGCAAACACACACAAACACACACGCTTTTCTCTTGCAATAGGAATATATGGAGGAAGGCAAGTCAGTGCATAGTTGAATGACTGAAGAAGAAGCAGAAAGAATTAAGGAATGAATGAAGGAGAAAGACATGGCGGAGGAACTCTGATCATATGACTGCCAGTTCCTCAGTGAAATTAGGAAGAAAATGACCTACTTGTAACAGATAATGATATGAAAAGTGAACCTGTAGGTGAGCAAGCATTCACTATAACAATCAGTAAGGTCTGGTGCACATGCATAGAAACAATCTTGCCAATGATGGTTCAGGAATATTAGAAAAGGTAATGGAGGGGTTAAGGAAGATCCCCATGGAAGAGGAAAGGGGCACCAGAAACCCTGGAGCAGTGACCAGTCTCTATGAGAAGAGAACACGTAACAACAGCTCACCAAAGTGCTAGGTGAGCCACTAATTGATGACAAAATGAACCAGGAAGAGTTTACTGCTGAAGGTCAGTGATGACAGTAAGATACCTGGGTAGTGAAGGACTGAGAGCATTAGATTCAGAGGCAGCACGGGTTAATGTGACGATCAAAGTTATCAGCCCATGATGAGAGTCTTTAATTCTGTACTAAATTAAGTCAGTTCAGATCATTTAATTAACTGTGTTCTGAAATTCTCTCACTTTGAAGAGGAAAGAAACTGGCACTTCATTATGATTTCCGAGAAAATGAGATTTCATATGAGCACTTCAAAAATTGTTTTAAAAATACAAGAAGCTGCCATTGGTAACTAAGGAAATCCAGAAGGGCAGAAAAGAATCAACATTATTTTTAGTTTGGTTCTCTCTCTCTCTGTGTACATGCTTATGTATGGAGGTCAGAGGTTAGCATCAGATGTCTTCTTCAGTCACTCTCTACCTCATGTTCTAAGACAGGGTCTCTGTTAACCTGGAGATCGTAGATTTAGTTAGGCTGGCTAGCCAGCAATCCCCAAGCATCCTTGCTAGTCCTGAGGCACCCACCATTACACCACGCTTTTTTACAGAAGTCTGGGAATTTTGAACTTAGGTCCTCAATGTTGTGCAGCAAACATTTTGCCACCTGAACCATGCCCCCACCTCAAGAATCAACATTTTCAAATAATGAACCAGACCCTCTAGGTATATTATGCAAACAGAGCAAGCCTAAAGCATGTCTCCAGTTAAGTAAGCAGAGCTCTGAAGTCTGGCTGGGTGCTGGTCTCTGGAAATGTAACTCTTATGACATTGCTTGATTTGCCTTTTCAGAGATTCATTTGCTACACTGAAGCACCTTCTCTATTGCCATAAGATGTCCTATTAATTGAGTCTATTTAATAGAATCCAATTAACAGAAATCCAATCTAGGACCCAACTTTCCAGCAATGTTTCTTTCTCCCTTCTCCTTAAAATGTTAAAAGTAAGGACTGGAAAGAGAGGTTGAATCCAAGCATAGCATTAACTAGAGATGCTTTTCAGTGGTAATCAGAACACATTATATTTATATAGATTATTACCGTTGATAAACTCCAAAGTATCTCATATTTGATCTCAAGTTCTAAGCTGAACCTTTGATTTCCCTCAGCACTGCCTATAGCTTGCCTGAATTCCTCACCTCAGTCATCATAACAAGCATCTACCCTATTGTTTAAGTCATGTGTTCAAGATCTGTCTTTTCCATTTCCCTTGCCCCTTCTTTCTGCCCATTCAACCATGAATCCTCAGGCCATCCATTTTCTCTATTCTTATTGTCAGAATCCCACTTGTCTTGCTGCCTGTACTTTCTCCTCAATCCCCATTTCCCTTGCTGCCCACTTCTGATTGTGCAGGAACACAGTGATCTACAATAAGTTCTTAGCTGAAGTAAGTCATGCCCTGTTAGAATCCTCTGAAGGCCAGGTGTTGTGTTGTTAGACTTGATCTCATGTTAATGTCTGAGTTCTGATAAAAGCACTGTGGTTAAGGGAAACACTAATGTTAGAAGAAACTAGATTGATGGTAAAGGGAGCAACTCCATGCCTGCTTTACAATAATTCTCTAAGTCAATAGTTGTCTTAAAAAGATTTCAAAAGTATTTCATTCACTTCTCTCTGAACTGGACAGTATCACCATTCCTTGCCGCAGTCTTGCTACGTCTTGTATATCTGTTCTTGTTTCTGTCTTTTGCTCCCCAAAGTTCACCCACTACAGTGCCCCTGCCCCCACATTCCACAAAGATGCTGAGCTCTGAAATAATTCCCTATTTGAGAGTTTTTTCAGGCACCATTTTGTACCGCACAATTAATAAAAACTCAGAGACAGATATTGGAGTTCAACCTGAAGACCAGAAAAGCAAAGCAGCCAGCCACTGGCTTTTACCTCAACCTCAGTCCAAAAATGGTGATCCTGCCTCCAGGAAACTTCAGAATGAGACTGAGACTGAGAGCTGTCTCCTTCTGTTTTAGAATCCTCTCTAGTTCTGGGATTAAGGGCATGCACCACTACAGCCTAATTTCTATGGCAAGCTAGTGTGGCTACTGGGATTAAAGGTGTGTGTCATTGTGGCTATTGAGATTAAATGTGTGTGCCTGGTCTGTAAGGCTGGCCAGTATGACTTTTTTACTTTTCTGATCTTCAGGTAAGCTTTATTTATTAAAATATGAATGAAATACCACTACACCATCTTTTCATCTTTATATCTTCTGCCTTTGTTTTTCATGTTTTCTCTTTTAACTCTAGAACTCAGTTTAAAACACAGCTGCTTAGAAAGGCTTTCCCTGCCTTCCTCATCTAAAGCAATTTCCACTCTGCTGGTGGCTACTTCTTCCAAAGTAGAGCATTCTGCTATGGCCCTGGAAGTAAACGAGACTTACAAGCCTAAGGAAGTTTTAGGAACTTACAAGATTCACAAGGTCCTTCCCCAGTGTTATACAAACAGTGCTAAGGAGATCTTCTTTCTGTAGGATAAATCTTTGGTACACTGTAAATATGTGTCTCTCTCATCGGTTAATAAAAAAGTTGCTTTGGCCTATAGCAAGGCTGAATAAGTCTAGGTGGGAAAACCAAACTAGAAATACAGAGAGGAAGAGAGGCGGAGTCGGGAGAGATGTGAGCCAGTCCCCCAAGAAGCAAAATACCAGAGGACCAACAAAGCTATAGCAATGTGCCAATACATAGGTTAATAGAAATGAGTTAATTTAAATGTAGGAGCTAGTTAGTAATAAGCCTGAGTTATCAGCCAAACATTTATAATTAATATAAGCTTCCATGTGGTAATTTGAGAAATGACTTCCAGGAATTTGGGAACAGTTGGACCAGAGACAAGGTTCCAGTTACACCTTCTAATCTTCAGAGATGCCTGCAAGTTGTGCAGCAAGTGCCAGGGATGCAGCTCATTTGAGTTGTCACTCTGCTCTCACAAGTCATCACCCAGGCTGTGCTGGGCTCCAGGTGATGCATCTGCTCTTGGGTTACCTTTCATTCTATAAGGAACTCCTAACCCATACTTATGACTTAATCCCAACAAACCCACTGGTTGTCTAAAGTAGACTTGAATGAAATTGTTGTATTGATCTGTCATTAGGGCCCTGTTCTCTTCAGGAAAATCACACTACACTCTCCCTCCCTGTAGATAGTAAATAAGTATTCCATCTGTTCAACTCATTCCTGTCTTATGCACCCAACTGTGTTTTTATGAGAATAGAGATTTGGCCTTCTGTCTCCTCCTCTTACCCCATGGCTTAGTATGAGCTCTTCTATCCCCTCTGCATCTCCTTGCAATATAATCCCCAGAGAAGTGTTTGGTGTCTGTAATATATTCTGTCTCTGAGACCAGGAGTCCATCAAAGAAGCTTAGCCTTTGGAGACGAAAGAAACTTGTTTCCAAGGAGCATCATGAAAATAAATTGCAGACTTTCTATTTCCAGTGTAAAAGTTATTAAAATGGACTTTCTTAGCAAGGGATATTTAAAAAATAAATAAGCCCCCATTTCACATACTGCCTCATTCTGAGCCCATGTTAACTTTTCCCTAACATAGGCTTTAAAAAGAAAGTAGAAAGCATAATATTGGGAAGAAAGAAATCAGCTACCCCTGAAACTTTCGTCCTGGATTCAGGTAAGTATGTCTCAGAAGAAATCTTTTGTCACCTCCTTGAAAGCTTTGAAGAGTCACCATCCTCAAATCAGTGTTTTGGCATTTAGATGTCTCCCCTTCCTCCATATTTAGTTCAGTGGGTCAGGAAAATATTGAAATTATGAAGATTCAAAGCCTCACCTATAAGAAGGAGACAGATTTCAAAACAAACATCACTTTATGTTTAGCGAATAAAATATTGTAATGCAAATAGCTGCCACTTATGCCTCACTTTACAGCACGCTGTCACGGAGTGAGTATCTGCTTTATGTTAGCTCATTGATTTTTCATGTTACCTTCCTCAGGGATGTCACCCAAATGTTGAGGACAGACACATAACAATTGCTCCATAAATATTTATCTGTTCATAAAGGCTCAGTCCTCTAACAGAAGGACTGTTTATATCTCTCTTTTATAGATATGAATCCAATGTCTTATAAAAACTAAGGAATTTTTGCAGCATGCCCAAATAGAAGGAAAGAAATCCAGATTGGCACATACCTATCACACCTATGTCCCAACTATAATTGAGAATCATTTGTTCCAATTCCCAAGCTCATTTTGGATTCAGGTCCACCACATTCTCTAATCCTAAAGCACAATAGCTTAACATGTCCTCAATCTTAAGGACAGCCATCCTTACACCTAGTATCTCCCTATTCATTTTCCAGATGATTAGATCAGCTTGCTGTTCCAGAGAGGAAAACAACCTCATAAAGAGACTTCCTTCAAAATGACATTTGCCCTTTAAATTTAAATTCATACAACACTGTATTTCTTACATTAGTTCAGTGTTGCCCGATTTCTAGTTATTTTTTCAGTCAGTATATTGACAGTGAAAACATATGAGTTATAAAGTCCAAGTCAGTTTCGCAGGGCAATCCAAGGGTGGAAACACTGCTTGATTGGCCTTTTCACCAGGCTGCTGCTAGGACACAAAAGAGTCCCTCCAAAGGCTCCACCAGTTGAGTAGGCTTCCAGCCTTCACATGAACAAAAAGAAGGTGGGGATGGGGAGGACTCTGGCAAAGAGGTAAGAGAGAGTCTGAAGCAACCCAGGGAGAAAAAGCAGTGATAAAAGTCACCCTTTCTGCATAGGACTGTCACGCAGACTATGGTGGGGACAGTGCTCCTGTGGTTATATGGCACAACAGGCTCTAGACCAAATGCCTTACATAGATTCTCTTAATTTTCCTGACAAACCTTCGTATGATAGTATAACTATATGCAATTTCTAATGAACAATATGAGGCTCGGGGAGTTAAAGTATCTTACCCAAGGCACACAGCTACTACATGAAAGAGAATTTTATCAACAGTTACAAAAGTCATGAAACCATGGAGAAAGTTATGGTAAGAAAAAATGGATTGGACTTTAGGGGACCTGTGTTTTTGTTATAAATTGCTCACTTGATAGAGATTTATGGACATGCACAAATCCCTACCCTGCTTTGATCTCACTTTCCTTATCTTTATAGTGAATGTTTGGACTGTGTTAGCCAATCTTGTGAAAGTAATTGCATGTAGATAGTTAGCATTTGTAAAACATGAAAGTACACCAAAAGACAAACAGAGAGAGTCACTGGAGATAATGCTTGACCTGAAATTTTAGAGGTAAGTTGAATTTGCTGAATGAAGTGTACAGACTGTGGTCTGTTAAAAGTGTTTTCTAAGTGTGGAAGTGGTGAACATAGACCTTAGGAATTTTCCTCTTAAGACAGGAAGGCTGAGCATATGTTACATCTAGGTACTTCTCAAAAAAGCTAGTTTAGTTAATTAGTTGTCTTGTTTCGCTCATGTATACAAAGTAGAGATATTTTAAAGTATTGAAAAGACTAAATAAGATGATCCTTGTAGTTCCTGGCCAATATACGTTTTCAATATTAGTGAGCTGCCCTCACCATTACTTCTATTACTGTTATTAAACCCTTGAGAAAATGATATGTTCAATGTTAAATAAGTGTATTGGTGTGGATGTCCATTTACCCATTCAGCAAACATTTATTAACAAGTGTAACAGATATGCACTAAACTGATAAGAAGACATGAGAGTGGAGAAAGGAGAGTGAGAGGAAATAAAAAATCTAGGTAAAGGAGATAGAGCGTGGAGAATCAAAACAGCTAAGAAGAAGAAATTGCAGGGACTCAAAACACACACACACAAAAAAAAAACAACAAAAAAAATCAAGCCAGGTGGTGTGACACAGGGCTTTTCATCCCAACACTTGGGAAGCAGAGGCAGTCAGATATCTCTGAGTTCGAGCCCAACCTGGACTACAGATCAAGTTCCAGGAAAGCTAGGACTGTTCCACCGAGAAACCTGGTCTCAAAAAGAAAACAAACAAAAAAGAAAGTGCAGAGAAGTCTAGATGGGTCTTCTAAGCAATGGAACTAAATGACCACAATTCCAAGATGGTCAATCAGGACAGAGGAAATGATTAATGATAAAAAGAAAGAAGATCAATGCAAACTTATACAACTACTCTGGAAATCAGTATGGTAGCTTCTCAGAAAATTGAGAATCAACCTACCTCAGGACCCAGCAATACCCATCTTGAGCATATACCCAAAAAATACTCAATCATACTACAAGGACATTTGTTCAACTATGTCCATAGCAGTGTTATTTCTAATAACCAGAACCTGGAAATAACCTAGATGCCCCTCAATTGAAGAATGGATAAAGAAAATGTGGTACATTTACACAATGGAGTAAATTACAGTTACTGGTAAAAAAACAATGATATCTTGAAATTTGCATGCAAATGGATGGAATTAGAAAAAAAACATCCTGAGTGAGATAACCCAGACCTGGAAAGATGAACATGGTATGTACTCACTCATCAGTGGATACTAGCTGTAAAGCAAAGGATATTGATCGTAGAGTTCATGATCCTAGAGAAGCTAAGTAACAAGGTGAACCCTAAGAAAAACATTACATAGATCCACCTGGAAAGGGGAAATAAACAAGATCACATGACAAGATTAGGGGTTAGTAGGGAGGGTGGAAGGGGAAGAGAAGTGGAGGAAAAGATGGGGTAGAAGAACTTGGGAAAACAGGACAGTCGAGATGGAGGAAGCAAAGAGATACTTTGATTGAGAGAGCCATTATGGGGCTAGCAAGAAACCTGGCACTAGAGAAATTCCCAGAAATTCACAAGGATGGCCCCAGCTAAGACCCCAAACAATAGAGCAAAGGGAGCCTGAATTGGCCTTGCCCTGTAGTCAGAATGATGAATATCTTAAATACCACCATAGAACTTTCATCTAGCAACTGATCGAAACAGAGGCAGAGACCCACAATGGAGCACTAGACTGAGCTCCCAAAGTCCAGTTGAAGAGTGGGAGGAATGAGAATATGAACATAGAGGTCAAGACCATGATGGGCACACCCATTGAAACAGTCTACCTGGGTTAATGGGAGCTCACCAACACCAACTGGACTGGGAAGGAACAAGCATAGGACCAAACTAGTCCTTCTAAATGTGGTTGACAGTTGCATGGCTGGGCAGACTGAGGGACCACTGGCAATGGCACCAGGATTTATCCCTACTGCTTTTACTGGCTTTTTGGGAACCCATTCTCTTTGGATGGATACCTTGCTCAGCCTAGATATAGAAGGGAGGGCCTTGAACTTTCCCCAAAGCAATGTGCCTTACCCTCTCGGAGGAGTGGATGGGGGTGGTGTGGGGGGTAGGTAAAGGGAATGGGAGGAGGGGAGTAAGTGGGAAATGGGATTGGTATGTAAAATGAAAAGATAATTTGTTTTCTTTTTTAAATAAAATAAAATAAGTTTTAAAAAGAAAGAAGATCTCTGAGCTGGAGAAGGGTTGGAAGCTCCACATAGAGTCATTGATGACAGAAAGTAGACATAAAAGGTGCTAATGTGGTGAAAACTACAATATATAATCTTGTGACTGGTTGGATGTAGAAGGAAGGAACTGGGGAAATAAAGGGAAGGATGAAGAGGTAGATGGATAGACACTTGAGATTGAATGAATGGGTATATGGGTGGATGGACTGATGAATAGCTTGATACTTGAATGGGTAAATGCATGGATACAATGATGGATGGTAAAAACAAGCTTAGATATAAAGCTCTTGTAGACATGTACAATGAATGCTCTCTCCTCAGATTCTATGATATAACAGCTTTATCAATATTCTTCTGAGTTAATGATTCCAACTTTATATACAAAAGATTTTAGTAGTACATATTTCAAAATAAATAAAACTTCATAAATATGTTTATATTATTGTCTTTCTGGTCTTTGGAAACCCTTGTAAGCTGCCACTGTTTTCTTTTGTTTATGTTTTTCTTTTTAAATTTTTGAAATTGGATAATTTAGATAGATGCTCAGAGAATTTCTATATAACTCTACCCTTTTGTGGAATTAAATGTGTCCATGATATAGTTGAGAACATAAGAAAGGATGTTGTGTTAAATTAATTTACAGTAAAGAATATGTTGATCATTAACAAATTTTTTTACTTATTTGAATAACTATCCTTCTAAACTCAATACCTGAATTAAATTACTAGGTTGCCTAGATTTGAGTGCAACCCTGCCATTAAAAGTTGTGGAGGCCTGGACCCATGTAACATAGCTTAATTTTATGATTCTATTATTTGATGATGAAACAGGGAAGCTATTGGGTTGACCTTCACTTTCGACTTTCTTTTATGCTTCTAAAAAGATGGCTAGCAAAATAAAAGGGTTGCCCTCTCTTTCCGAACAGTGGCTCTCCACCTGGGAAACTTGGATCACATGATCGCTCTCTCAACTGCATGTGACCCATGGCTGGATTGCAGTTAGAGCTATAACCTACCATAACCTGCATGCCACTTGTCATTGCTTGTTTTACAAACAGCCTAATTATGTCTCAAGTTTGAGTCACTATGATAACTTTCAGTCACCGCAGGTGGCAAAATTTTAATATTTTCTAAACAAGTTGACCAATTATAGTATCTTATTCCTGGTATACCATAAGTCTCCTGTAATTACCCATCCTAAGCCTTGCAGTGGAGTTAAACACAAAGTGTTTTGCCAGCTATTGCTCTATTACTTTCTGGGTTAGAAAGAATGGGCAAAAAAGTGAACTTGAGTACAAATGGATCAAGTACAGGAAGAAAATTCAATGAAGAATTATTTCTCCTGTGTTACAATTTTCCCCCTGGGTTCAGATCAGGCTTAGAAATCAGAAAATTATGTACTTAGCCTTGAACATCCGTCTTGGAATTCTGCTCTTCAGAACTTATATGACTGTAGAAATACAGTGTCAAATAGACACAACAATCAATACATTCATAGAAGAATGTGGCACCAACCATGTGAATAGAAGTCCTTTCTAGTGTGTTTCCTTACAGTTTCTGATTATTGTGGCAATGTTGTAACCAAAATATCACCTCCAATATAGTGTGAAGCAGATATCAGATGTTTACATTGGATGCAGCAAAAAACAGCAGCATCTAGAAATGTTTCTTCATTACCTCCTCCAAAAAACTGAAGAAGAAAGAGGAATTTTCTATACAAACACAACGTGGACTGTGGCCTTCAGATTCTGAAAGATAAAGATAAACTCAACAGTCTTTCCATGCTCAAGGAGGGTGATCCAGCTAAGCATCAGGAAATAATATTTTTCTCCCAATGTGGAGCAAATTAAAATTGAAATGTGTTTGGGAACATTCTTTATTCAAAAAGTCCCACATGCATACTTCCTTCACAAAGCAATATTCTGTCTCATGCCTTGAAGAACACTGAGGTTCATTTGAATAGTTAATTACATTGGAGTTAGAAGGATAGAAAGAATTTGGATAATACAAGATGCTCGTTGATTAGAATTTGATTCTGTCTGTGTGAGTTGGCAACAGACAAGATATTTTCTGAGTTACTTCTCTGCTGCAGACACCTCCTCAGCTTCACACTTTCCTCCTACACCTGGCTTTATGAGAAACCCAGAAACAAATCCACTTGGAGCTGGTGCTAGAGAATGTGCTGCCAAAGTGTATTGTGGGAGGGAAAGCTATGTGGTCATTAAGAATTTCTGAGGTGAGAGTCCCATGAACTTGACCAACTATTTGATGTTTCAGAGACTCATTTTCTTCTCTTATGGAACAGAAAGCAGAGAACTGGTTCATACTGGCAAACAAATTTTCCCATGCATGATGCTTCAAAAGCACTGACATGGGACTTGGCATATGTTAGGTAAAGCATCAGGGCAAGAAATGAACACAAGCAAAGTTCAAGGCAGATAAACAGAATAAAGAAATACTTAGATAAAGGGGGTATAGAGTGTGGCTCGGGGGGCAGAGCATATTTCAGAAAGATGTTGGAGAGGTGGGTGCTATGCAAATAACCCTTAAAAGGTCAGGGCTGTCTGATCAGGTATCTTTTGGGCTTTTTCCCCTTAGCTTCCCTGTCCAAGCCCATTCTTTCCCTTTCTTAATAAACTGTCTCTGTTTCTATCTCTAACCATGTGTCCCCCAGCCAGGGTTTTGACCTGGGACACAAAGGCCTAAAAACTACAAATGATCACTGAAATCAGATCCATGTCAACACAGAAAAGAAAAAAGAGGAGGGGAGGGAAGGGGATGGGAGGAGAAAGGAGAGGAGAGAAGAGTGGGCTCTTGGGCCCACTACATGTAGCACACCTGGAGATTGTGTACACCCAACCTAAAACATACACACACACACACACACACAAACCAAAATATATGGGAACATATGTATACAGATGCACAACATATAGATATTAATAATAATAAAATAAAAACTTGATATTTTCTGAAGTAGTTCATATTGACCTGGGGAAATGTACATAATGTTCAATTTTGGATTTGCTTTTTTTCTTTGCTCATTTAAGGAAGTATTACCACAGCTTTCATACAAATTTATGATCACATGATTAATTCAGCTGTAAATCCATTTAAAGAGATTGTTTAACAAAGAAGATAAAAATATACATGTATTTCTTGCTACTAAAATGCTCAGTCCAGAAACTGGAGTCTTTTTAGCTTGTTATCTTGGGAGTTGAAAGAGGTTTGCTTCTAGAATTTGAAATTAAAATTTGGTAAATGACATCTAACTTAAACCTACTTCTGGATTTTATATGCTCAAATATCCCACTGCTTGCTGGCTCTTCATAACTGGCCTTCCACATTCCACTTGATGCCTTCTTCCTCTTCTTCCCTCCCATTTCCCAAGCAGGGGTGTATTTGAGCAACTGCTATTGAGAATGGCACGGGATGGTGCATATTTGTTTCTTCCCATCTTGTTAGTTTATTCCTCTAGGGCTTATGAGTAATAATGTATGGATAGAACAGTCTGTGCTGTGATTTGCAAGAGCAGCTCATATAATATAAGGACTGAACTTGAACATCCTATGCCTGCTACTGATATCCAAACAAGCATTTATTACACCTACCTGAACTATGTGTGTCGAGGGAAACCTCTCCAAATGTGGGAGACAGAGGCTTTGCTTTTCCTCTGATTTAGACACACAATATTCAAGTAATACCCTTATTCTTTTGGGTTTCTATGAGTAATTGAAGAATTTAATTAAACAAATAAAATTTTATGAAAAGACAACTCAGTTTCCATTTGGAAAAGAACAATACAGGTGTTGATTTGCCCCAATTAGTTTATCCCCCCCCCACACTCTCTCTATATTTTTAGACAGGTCTCATGTAACATAAACTTGCCTTGAACTCATGATACTCCAGCCTCAGTGTTTCCAGTATGGGACTATAGGTATGTGCCATTACACCCTTCTCAGCTATATATTCTTAAATCATGTCTTTAGTCATGAAGTTTCAGATTTTGTTCTGGTTTCTGTTCCAAGCTGCTATACCAGATGCACATTAAGTTTCTGTTCTAGAGAGATGTTAGGAATATAATAGTCAAGGTAGATTAGGGTGGCATAGTTCTGTTCATTATTAATTAAATTTTTTATTTATTATTATATTCTGACTACAGTTTCTTCTCCCTCCTCTCCTTCCATTTTCTCCACCACCACCCCCAACCACTACCCATCTGCCACCGCCGTCCCTGTTTCTGTTCAGAAACACTACCATGAGTGTCAGCAAGGCATAGCATATAAAGCTGATGTAGGACTAAGCTCTCCCCTTTGTATTGAGGCTGGGCAAGGTAGCCAAGTATAAGGAAAGGTTCCCAAAGCCAGCCAAAGCGTTAGGGAAAGGCCCTGATCCCACTGCTAGGAGTCCCACAAATAGATCAAGCTATAAAACTGTCAGACATATTTAGAGGGCTTAGTGTGCTGTCCAATGTAGGCTCCCTAGCTGTTGGTCCATATGAGCTTCTGTGAGCCCAGGTAAGTTGTTTCTGCTTTGTAATGTTCTTGAACATCCCTGGCTTGTACAATTCTTCCTCCTTCTCTTCAGCAGAATTGCTGGCACACAGCCCAGTGACTGGCCACGGATCTCTGCACTCGTTTCCATTACTTATTGGATGAAGGTTCTCTGATGACAATTAGGATAGTTACAAATCTGATTACAGGAGATGGCCAGCCCAGGCACCCTCTCCACTATCACTAGGAGTCTTAGCTGGAGTCATCCTTGTGGATTCCTTGGAATTTCCGTGGCACCAGATTTCTTCCTAACCCCAAAATGACCCCTCATCAAGACATCTCTTTTAGTACTCACCCCTTCCATCCCACCCCCAACTCATCCAAAAAGATCTCTCATGCTCCCATCCCCCAACCCTGCACCTAGTATACCCAGGAGATCTCTTCTATTTCTCCTTTCCAGGGAAATCCATACCTCCCTTTTTGGGCTTTCCTTGTTAACTAGCCTCTCTGGGGCTGTGAATTGTAACCTGGTTATTCTTTACTTTACAATTAATATCTTATGAGTGAGTACATAGCATGTTTGTCTTTCTGGGTCTGGGTTACCTCACTTAGGATGATTTTATTTTCTAGTTCCATCCATTTGCCTGTAAATTTCATGATGTCATTGTTGTTAAAGCTGAGTAACATCCCACTGTGAAAATGCACCACATTTTCTTTCTCTTTTTTTGTGTATGTTATTATTTTTTTGAGACAGGGTTTCTCTATGTATCTCTGGCTGTCCTGAAACTCACTCTGTACACCAGGTTGGCCTCAAACACACAGAGATTTACCTGCCTCTGTCTCCCTGAGTGCTGTGATTAAAGGTGCACACCACCACAGCCCAGCATGTCACACTTTTTTATTCATTCTTTGGTTGATAGGCATTTAGTTGTTTCTATGTTCTGGATATTGCAAATAATACTGCTATGAACATAGGTGATCAAGTGTCCTTGTTGCATATGATTGAGCATCCTTTAAGTTATAGGCCCAAGATTGGTCCAGCCAGGTCTTAAGGTGGATTGCTTCACAATTTTCTGAGAAATGAGCATATCGATTTCCAAACAGGCTGTACAAGCTTGCATTCCCACCAGCAGTGGAGGAGTGTTTCCTTTACTCTATATCCTATCCAACAAAAACTGTCATTAAAGTGTTTGATCTTAGCAAATTTGACAAGTGTAAGAGTCATTTTGATTTGCATTTCCCTGTCTAAGGGCATTGAACAATTCTTTAAGTGTATCATGGAAATTTGAGATTATTCTGTTGAGAATTCTCTATTTAGATTAGTAGCCCATTCTTATTTGAATTATTTCTTCTTTTGATGTCTAGTTTCCTGAGTTTTTTATACTTTGGAGATCAGCCCTCAGTCAGATGTGGGGTCGGTGAAGATATTTTTCCATTCAGTAGGCTGCTGTTTCTTCTTATTGACAGTGTCCTTTGCCTTACAGAAGCTTTTCATTTTCAGGAGGTCCCATTTATTAATTGTTAATCTCAGAGTTTGTGCTACTGGTATTCTATTCAGGAAGTCGTGACCTATGCCAATGTGTTCAAGGATACTAACCACTTTCTCTTCTATCAGGTTCAGTGTTACTGGATTTATGTTGAGGTCTTTGATCCACTTGGACATGAGTTTTGTGCATGGTGATAGATATGGATCTATTTTCATTCTTCTACATGTTGATATCCAGTTATGTCAGCACCATTTGTTGAATATTCTTTCTTTTTTATTGTAATTTTGTATTTAATTTTGGCTAACTTGTCAAAAATCAAGGGTTCAAAGGTGTGTGGATTTATGTTAGGTTCTTTGATTTGACTCCATTGATCCACCAATACCACATGGTTTTTATTACTATAATTCTATAATAGAGCTTGAAATCATGGATGGTGATACCTCCAGAAGTTCCTTTATTGTACAGAATTGTTTAGGCGGTTCTAGTTTTTTTTCTTTTTCCATATGAAGTTGAATGTTGTTCTTTCCAAGTATGTGTTGGAATTTAGTGGGGATTGCACTGAATCTGTAGATTGTTTTTGGTAAGATTTCCATTTTTACTATGTTAATCCTATCAATCCATAAGCATGGGAAATTTTTCTATATTCTGATATCATCTCCAATTTCTTTCTTCAAAGACTTAAAAACCTTGTCATACAGGTCTTTCACTTGTTTGGTTAGAGTTACCCAAGATATTTTATATTATTTTTTACTATTGTAAAGGGTATTGTTTTCCTGATTTCTTTTTTCTTCCTCAGCCTGTTTGTCATTTGTATATAGAGGCCAACTGATTTTCTTTTTTTTAGATAATCTTGTATCTAGTCACATCCCAGAATGTGTCTATCAACTGTAGAAACTCCCTAGTAGAATTTTTGGTGATACTCATGTATACTATCATATCATCTGCATATAGGAAAAGTTTGACTTCTGTCTTTCCAATGCGTATCCCCTTGATCTCCTTCAGTTGTCTTATTGCTCTAGCCAGACCTTCCAGTATTACATTGAATAGACATGGAGAGGGTGGCCTTGTCTTGTTTTAGTGGAATTGCTTTTATTTTCTCTCCATTTAATTTGATGTTGGTTGTTAGCTTGCTTTATGTTACTTTTATTATGTTTATGTATACTCTTTGTATCCCTGATCTTTCCAGGTCTTTTATCATAAAGGGGTGTTAAATTGTGTCAAAAGCCTTTTTAGCATCAAATGAGATGATCGTGTGTTCTTTTTTTCTTTCAGGTTATTTATATTGTGGATTACATTGACAGACTTTCATATATTGAACCATCCTTGAATCTCTGGGAGGAAGCCTCCTTGATCATGGTAGATGTTCTTTTGAATGTGTTCTTGGACCAGTTTGCCAATATTTTATTGAATATTTTTGCATCAATGTATATGAGGGAGATTTGTCTGTAAATCTTTCTTGAGTCTTTGTGTGGTGGGGGTATCAGAGTAACTGAAGCCTCATAAAAATAATTTGGTAATGTTTCTACTGTTTCTATTATGTGGAACAATTTGAGGAATATTTGGATGAAATATTCTGTAGATGTCCATTAAATCCATTTGAGTCATAAATCTGTTAGCTCTTCTTTGAAATGCTTATAGAATTTTACACTGAAACGGTCTGGTCCTGGACTTTTATTGTTTGGCATACTTTTAATGACTGCTTCTATTTCCTTAGAGTTTATAGCTCTATTAAAAATTGTTTATCTGACAGATTTAATGCAATGCCTACCAAAATCCCAGCAAAATTCTTCAAAGACCTCAAAAGAATGGTACTCAACTTCATATGGAAAAGCAAAAAAAAAAAAGAAAGAAAACAAAACCCAGGGTAGCCAAAATAATCCTGTACAATAAAAGAACTTATGGAGGCATCATAATCCCTGACTTCAAACTCTACTACAGAGCTACAGTACTGAAAACAGCCTGGTATTGGCATAAGAACAGACAGGAGGACCAATGGAACTGAATAGAAGACCAGGATATCGATCCACACATCTTCGAACACCTGATTTTTGACAAGGAAGCAAAAATATCAAATTGAAAAAAGAAAGAGTATTTAACAATGGTGCTGGCATAACTGGATATCAACATATAGAAGAATGAAAATAGACCCATATCTATCACCATACACAAAACTCAAGTCCAAATGGATCAAAGACCTCAACATAAAGCCAGCCACACTGAACATCATAGAAGAGAAAGTGGGAAGTACACTTGAACACATTGGCACAGGGAACCACTTCCTAAATATAACTTCAGCAGCATAGACACTGAGAGAAACAATTAATAAATTGGAACTCCTGAAACTGAAAAGCTTCTGTAAAGCAAAGGACACGGTCAACAATACAAAACAACAGCCTACAGAATGGGTAAAGATCTTCACTAACCCCACATCAGACAGAGGTCCGATCTACAAAATATACAAAGAACTCAAGAAATTGGGCACCAAAAGAACAGATAATCCAATTTTAAAAAATGGAGTACAGACATAAACAGAGAACTCTCAACAGAGGATTCTAAAGTGGCTGAAAGACACTTAAGGGAGAGGGAGGGAGGAGAGCAGAGAAAAATGTGGAGCTCAATAAATATCGATAAAAAATTGTTTATCTGGTCTTGATTTAATTTAGTATGCAGTAACTATCAAGAAAACTGTCACTTTCTTTTAGATTTTCCAATTTTGTGGAGTCCAGTTTTTTTGAAGTCTGACGTAATGATTCTCTGCATTTACACGGTGTCTAATGTTATGTCTTTTTTATTTCTGATTTTATTAATTTGGATATTATCTCTTTGCTATTTAGTTAGTTTGGATAAAGGTTTGTTTATCTTGTTTGCTTTCTCAAAGAACCAACTCTTTGTTTTATTGATTCTCTGTATTATTCTTTTTGTTTCTATATTATTGATTTCAGCCCTGAGTTTGATAATTTCCTTACATCTACTCCTGTTGGGTGTGTTTACTTGTTTTCAATCTAGAGCTTGAAAGTGTGCTGTGTGAGATTTCTTCAAATTCTTTATAAAGGCAGTTATTGTTATGCTTTCTTCTTAGCACAACTTTCACTGTGTCCCATAAGTTTGGGTATGATGTGCATTCATTTTCATTGAGTTCTAAAAAGTCTTTAATTTCTTTATTTTTTTCATGACACACTGACACAATGGGAGTTGATCAGCTTACATGAATTTATAAGCTTTCTATAGTTTGTGCTGTTGTTGAACTCTAACTTTAACCCATGGTGATCCAATAAGATATAGGGGGTTACTCCAATTTTTGGTATCTTTTGTGATTTGTTTTGTGAGTGTGTTATTAATTTTAGTATGGTTCCATGAAGAGCTGAGAAGAAGGCATATTCTTTTGAGTTTGGATGAAATATTCTGTAGATGTCCATTAAATCCATTTGAGTCATAAATCTGTTAGTTCCCTTATTTCTTTGATTAGTTTCTGTCTTGCAGACCTGTCCACTGTTGACAGTGGGGTGTTGAAGTCTCCACTATCAATGTGTGGTGTTTGATGTGTGATTTAAACTTTAGTAATGTTTCTTTTACAAATGAGAGCACACTTGTATTTGGGCACAAATGTTCAGTATTAGACTTCATCCTGATGGATTTTACATTTGATAAATATGAAATGACCATCTCAATCTCTTTTGATTAATTTTATGATTAAATCTATTTTGTTAGATATTAGGCTGGCTACATCAGTTTGCTTCTTGGGTCCCTTTCTTTTTATTTTTTTGTTTTTGTTTTTGTTTTTTATAATATTCTTTTATTTTTCATTCAAAAAATATACACTTCCTCCCCTTCTCCCAGTCCCCTCCCGCTCCCCCACTAACACTCCTCCCTCTCCCTGCTTCCTTAAGAGGGGACAGGGCACTCTGCCCTGTGGGAAGCCTAAGGCCCTCCCCCCTCCATCCCGGCCTAGGAAGGTGTGCATCCATATAGACTAGATTCCCAAAAAGCTAATACATGCAGAAGAGATAGGTCCCAGTGCCATTATCATTGACTTCTCAGTCAGCCCCCATTGACAGCTACATTCAAAGATTCCAGTTTGATCATATGCTCATTCAGTCCTGGTCCAGCTGGATTTGGTGAGCTCCCATTAGATCAGACACACTGTCTCAGTGGGTGGACCAGCCTCTCCCGGTCCCGATTTCCTTGCTCATCTGCTCCCAACTTCTGCTCTTCGACTGCACCTTGGGAGCTAAATCCATTGCTCTGATGTGAATGTGGGTCTCTGTCTCTATCTCCATCCATCGGACGAAATTTCTATGGTGATGATCAAGATATTCATCAATGTGGCTATGGGACAAGGCTAGATCAGGCACCTTCTCCTCTGCTGCCTAAGTACCTAGCTGGGGACATCCCCGTGGACACTTGTGATCCCCTCTAGAGTCAAGACTCTTGCCAATCCTAAAATGACTCCCTTAATGTAGATATCTTATTCCCTTCTCCAATATCCAGCCTTCCTCCATCTCCACCCTCCCACTCCCCCAATCTCTCCCCAGTCCATCCCTTCTCCCTTCTCCTCCCTCTCCCCCTTTCACCCCCCCACCCCTACCTACACCCCTATTCCCATTCCCGTGCCTCCACCTTTTGCCCGGCAATATTGTTTGCTTCCAGTTTCCAGGAGGATCTATATATGTTTTTCTTTGGGTTCACCTTGCT